>BQNB010008903.1:4505-22399 GCA_026074375.1 Tanacetum coccineum
AGCGTTTTGATAATAACAAAATATAAAAACGTTTATGATAAAATTAAACGTTTACAAATTATTAATCGTAAAATTCCATTTCTAAGATTAGTAATCACTTAAGGTATGAACAAACAAATCATTAAGTATGATTAGTGATCAAGAAAATATTTTTCTTTTATCCATTACATTTTTACAAAAGAATTTCACAAATTAATTATACAAAATATTCTCTAATTAAAATTTTTTTTATTAAAAAACTTAAAATTTGAAATTCAAATTTTCCCCCCAAAACGGAAGCTTCTATATCAGATACAACTTTCCCCACAAAAAGACAAAAAAGGGAGTGTAGTCTACTGGGCAGCCCCCTTAAAGGCCTGGCGGCCCCCAGATATATCTGGGACCGCCGAGACCGTCGCCAGTCACCGTCGGATTTTTCTGCCTATAAATACTGCTCCATTCCTTACAGAAAATCAGACCTCTTTGCACGAATTTTCTCACACTTCTTTCTCTCTCTAAAAACCTTCTTTCTCTCACTAAATATCTTGATCACTAACATCTCTTGATCTTGTTTCAAGTGATTTAATCTCTTCTTCTCATCTCTTCCTTCTCATTCAAGTGCAAGAGAAGAACACTCGTATTCGTCAAGAAACGAAGTGTTGATTAGTGATCTCTCCTCTTTTCTTCTAAGTATCAAAAATCTATTGTAATTATCTTGTGTATTTGTGTGATTCGGATATTGTGTAAATCCGATAGTGTAGATCTAGTGATCGTGTAGTGATTGTGAAGTGGTAGATTGGTTCTAGCTAAGATTATGACTCGACATTTAGCTTAGTGTCGGAAAATAACGTAAGCGACGTGTAAACGGTTTCTCCGCCTGAATGGAGCTTGTTGACATAGTGAAATCTCGAGTAGGATACTCGGGGAGTGGAGTAGGGCGAAGAAGAGCTTCGTAGCCGAACCACTATAAATCTTGGTGTCTTGGTTTGATTGTTCCTTCTCTCATCTCTTTATATTGTTGCGATTGTTATTTACTATTAGTTTAGATATTTACTTGGTTGATTCATATTGTTGGTTGGTTAAACATATTACTCGAATCTAAGCATTTTAAAAGCAAAGTTTTAAAACGAAAATGAACCTGTAAACTATTCAACCCCCCCTTCTAGTTTCCACAATTGGTATCAGAAGCCAAGGTCACTCAAGATTTTTAAAATATACTGTATTTTAAAGCTTGGATCGATCTATGGATTCTGACAAATATCTAGAAGGGCAATCCGATCGTTGTATGTGTAGACATCTCTCTAAGCTAATAGCTTAAGATCATGTTAGAGGGAAGAGTTTACCGGAGCGAAGCTACTATGGGTGCCTAGTGGATGCTTTGAGTCAAGCTTAAATCAACTCTACTCCACTTTATTTATAATTAATTCGAACCATTACGTACATTTTAATAATTCATATATATATGTTATAAACTTCAAAAGTGGACAACTTTGAAGATTAAATAATAACATCAAAAATGAATGGAAAATGTTTTCATTCAACACAAATTTAGTACAAACAAACCCATCATAAATGCTTGTCACCCCACAATTAAATCATTTATTCATTTCTTTCTCTTTCTTTTAATTTTTCATCATCATATCAATGTATGACAAACCCTTTTGTGAAACCTTTGTGGATGACCTCAAAATGAATTTACCTGTCAAACAATAATATGATTTGTCCTAATTATAATTTATTGGAACGGGTGTGATATTTATAGAAACATATAAAAGGTAAACATTTAAAAGGTTATAAGAAATCTTAAATTAGTGAGTCACATGAATTAACCAACCATAAGCTTTTATTTACAGATGAAATTGGACCGAAAAAGCAATTATAGTCACAACTGATTTAAAAAAAAACAATTTGTATATTATAATACGTAGTTAAATATCATATGATTTATATATTAATATCATATAAGTAAAAACTTGTATATTTGGGTAATACTTTTTTTAATGGTGATTTTATTAGAAACTAGAAAGAAGCTAGAAAAGATTACAAATTAAGGAAATTAGGATTTTGAATCCAAGTAGCCCAACTGAGCTTGGATTTTACTCTACCAGAGATCTATAAAGGAAAGACATTAGGACAACATCAATCTAAAATAAGCTCTCTTCTGGTTGACGAGATCCAAATAAGCATTGGTTCCTGAAACGCCAAATAACCCATCATGTCACATAACAAGTATCTTCAAGAATCTCCTTCATGTGTTTTAGAATAAGTCCGTAGTTTGAAAAGCCATTGAGCCACTCGTCATAAAGTTGAAAGAAAGAACTCAAGCTCCCCACCAACGAGCAAACTAACCCATAACATGCCGAGCCAAAGACAGGAGGAAAAATGAAGGTGGGGTAATGAGAAGATTATTACGTTTGCCAACCTTTTTTTGTCTATGCTGTTTTGCTAATATAAATATTAATAAAATTAAGTCGGAATCCAACTCATGGAATCGGAGGGGGGGGGGGGGGGGGGGGAGAAATTGATGGGTTTTACCAATCTAATTAATCATATTAATTACCACAATACGCATGCCGGAATAAAAGAATCACGTGTAGAATACAATAATTAACAAGATAGAAAACATGTACCTTTTAGCACGAAACGATACACCGTTTAAAGGTAACCGTAAACACCGTCTTCTATATACGCGTGTGTATAACGTCACACGTGAAACCACCAAGAATCAAAGGTATGATTCCTCTAAGCTTCCACACACAATACGTTCTTAGCAAACAATGAAGTATGCTAGTACTAGTAGTGTATTAGCAAACGATCACCAAATCTTGACAATCAAGTAAACCGAATGAGTCTTTGTTGTTGAAGGTCAAACCACCAAAAGACCACGAAAACCCTTTGAGGGTTTAATAAGCGATCGAACAGGGAAGGGAAGAAAACCAAAAAAACCTTAAAGGTTTTAAGGTTCGGTCAAGCTAAAAACCCACAAGGACGATTTGTATTTTTTTTTGTTTTTCAAGTTATGATTTAATGAAAACCCAAAACTCTATATATATAGTCCTCAAGGCTTTCCTAATCCCATTAGGATTATATTTTCAGCCCCACACTAGGAGAAAGGATAGGTCAAAAACCACACCCTCTTATTCCCTTCGGTTTCATATCTATTTAGACCTTTAAACTCTTTAAATGACTAATATTTTTAATATTTGTTACATTTAACGATCGTTTGCTAAACATACTATTTAAACATTGTTTACGTATAACGTGTGCGTCCCCTAGGCTCTTATTATGTACTGGACATAATACTTTTATATAATGGACATATTCCAACAGCTCCCACTTGGACATGTATAAAAGTATAATAACATTGGTAAGCGTCTAGCAACACGCCAAAGCCTCCCCATGAAACATTTGAGTATGGTTTCACAGGGCATGAACAAATGATTTATGAATTTACAATCCCTTAGTTCCGATACCTTGTTTAAATTAGGAATATGGATCAATGTCATCCCATATTTAACGATGTCTGTTTCTCTTATTATGAAGTAAATCAAGATTACTGAAAATCACTTAGACATATCTTCTTGAGTTTTTCAGGTACGGCCATACACAACATCTGATTATTATTTAATGAGGGGTCCCAGTGGTATCTTCTTCAATAATTATGAAGGAAAACAAAATCTATATTGACTACAAGTGTCCAGTCATACATAAGGCATAAACCTTTCTGACATAGCCCTTATTTAGTGTACCCTTATTCAGGATCAACTTTAACTAAATCAAAGGAAGACATAATCCAATATGCTAAACCTAATTGCATCTCAAGTCTAAGGATTTATGTAAATAAAATCACGTACAAAATTCACTTGAATAACATCGATCCATAAAGTGAATTCAGATGCAGGGAAATCCACTATTCATCTTATGAATAATCATGTGGTTTTGTGGACTCAAACCTTAATATCTGTAATAACACATATCTATAATATCACCAAACGACTCAGAATGGTCTTAGTTTTACAATATTCTCCATATTGTTAATCGACAACGGGATTAATATTACACAATAATACATTTATTATTCCATGGATATTAAACATGCAAATATAGGACCCCCCACAATTTAAGAATAAATAACAAATACAAAGTAACAATTATCATAAATAAGATTGTTCAAACATACCCTTATCCAAATACTAAACACAAATCTACATGAAACTACTAGCTAAATGAAGTCCCATGCTCTTAGCATGTTGAGTAAGCTTTCCTTTCTGTAAAGCCTTCGTAAACGGATCTGCTAGATTGTCATCTGTGTGAACTATAAGAATGTTACTTCTATGTTAAGTGACTGGGCGCCCATCTGAACGCCCGTTCGTTTGGCAAATAAGAAAGTGCAGCTGAATCATATCGCAAAACATCTTAACAAGTTCGGTTATTGTTGGTATTATCCCAAGCCCTGAAAGTAAAACTACCCTAATCCAAACACTTCCAACTCTGCTTCTAAATCAGCTATTGTAAAATCATCTTGATGTACATGCTTCAGTTGTACTTTACTTGGAGCTTTTCCCTAGTCTACTATCTTTCGTTCAATAGCGAAACTTAATCTGTCAGAGATTTCATATCATAATTATCAGACACAATCCAGCATTGCAATAGCAATCAGCTCGAAGTTCAGCTTCCGGATTTCCACCATAAACCAATAACATATCTTTAGTATTTCTTAAATACTTAAGAATATTTTTCACAGCAGTCCAGTGAAGTTCACCTGGATTCTGTTGAAATCGGCTTGTTAAATTTTGTGTGAACGCAACATCAGGTCTAGTGCATCTAACCGCATACATAATGGATCCTACAGCCGAAGCATAAGGTACATTTTTCATACGATTTACCTCTTTAGGCGTTTGAGCACCCTGTGATTTGTTCAAGTCAAGTCTTTCTTGCATGAGGATATGACCACGTTTGGAATTTAATCTCCATTTTAATACTCTTTAAGATCTTATCCATTTAAGCATTTTGACAAAGGTGCCAATAATCGCTTTGATCTATCTCTATAGATATTTGATTCCAAGAATAAATGCTTATGCTCCCCCCAAATCCTTCATAGCAAAACACTTTCATTCCAAGATAATCCATTACCCCTCATTGTAAACTTGTAATGTGATTACCCATGATGATTATGTCCATCAACATACAAGATGAGGAATGTAACATCACTCCCAACTAGCACCTTTTTGATTATACACAGGCTCCATCAAAGATTTTTGAGTAAAATCCAAACCTTTTGATTTCCTCATCAAATCTTTATATTTCCCAGCATTCATTGATGCTTGCTTAAGTCAATAAATGGATCCTTTTGAAGCTTGCATACTTTTCTGGGATATAGTATCCACAAAACCTTTCAAGGTTGCACCATATAGATTGTCTCATCAGAAGTTAACCATTTAAAAAGGAGGCTGTTAAAATATCCAATAGCCATATCACATAATCAAATATGATGGGCCGCTATAGATATGAGAATCCTAATAGCTCTAATATCCGCGGCGGGTGAGAACGTTTCTTCATAATCAACCCCGTAGAGTTGAGTATAACCCTTTGCTACAAGACGAGCTTTATAGACGTGTACAACGTCTTTTTCTTAAAAAACATTTACCTTCCCAACGGTCTTGCAACCAGGAGGAAGATCGAGCCAAGACCCATACCTATAATTGTCCATCATGGATTTAAATTTTCCGCATTCCATAGCATCGATCCACATATTAGATTTTGCATCTAACATTGGGCTTTTATAGCTATGGGTTCATTAAGATCCCCTAGACTAAGGTCCTCTACTTCTATAATTAGACTTAAGCGAATTGAGGAGCTAATCGACGTATCCTTTCAGACCACGAATCCGAAATCATATTCATCTTAGGGTGGGTTCAAAACCCTCCACGCTCATGAGGAAATGTTGCTAGTAATTTCAGAAGGTGTTGTATCTTCTTCTTCTTGAATTTCTTCAAGATCTACCGCCCTCCCACTAATTTCTTGACTTATGAGACGTTTCTCAAAGAATTCAACATACCTTGCAACAACAATTGTGTTTTCAGGTGGAAAGTAGAAATAGTGACCCATCGTTTCCTTTGGGTAACCTATGAAGATACACTTAACAGATCTTTGTTCGAGTTTGTCAGGTGTATCTCTCTTCTCAAGAGCCTCACATCCCCCAAAAAAAGACCCCCCCCCCTTTAAGTAAGACAGATTAGGAACTTTTCCATACCATAGTTCATATGGAGTCTTATCAACCTTCTTGGTTGGAACCATATTGAGAATGCGTGTTGCAGACTCTAGAGCATAATCCCAAACGGATAAGGTAGAGTTGTAAGATTCATCATAGATCGCACCATATCTAACAAAGTGCGGTTTCCCTTTCTTTCTCTCCTCTCCAGGAACATTCCATTATGGTTGTGGGTGTGTATGGAGGAAGTAAGCTGTTGAACAATTCCGATAGCTTTAGATAATCTTTAAACTCTTTCTTTATGTATTCGCCCACCCCGATCTATCGTATTGCCTTAATGGTCTTCCTAGTTATGAATTTTCAACTTCATTTTTAAAACACTTTTGAACGTTTCAAAGACCTCATGTTTATGTTTAAGAAGATAAACATAACCATAACGACTATAATCATCTGTGAATGTAATGAAGTAGCTAGCACCTTGTCTTGACACATGTCTAAGTGGACCACATACGTCAGTATGTATTATTCCAAGAAGATCTTTTGCCCTTTCGGGACGCTGTGGAAGCGATTTCCTAGTCATCTTGCCCGATAAACAAGATACGCATTGATCAAATGACTCATCATCAGTTGATTTTAAAAGCCCTTCTTGTTGCAGCTTTTTAATACGTTTCTTACATATATAAGCAAGACGATGGTGCCATAAATAAGTAGAGTCCAAATTATGTTTGGCTCTTTTAGTGCTAATCATTATAAATAGAATTAATATTTGGTACAAGATCATGCATATCAATTTCATAAATACCATTACTGGGAATAGCATTATTCTTATAAACTGAAATTCCAAAATCCGTAAAACGCTCGACAAATCCATTTTTAACCAAACGGTGAACTGAAACAACACCTCTAATTATAGAAGGTGCATAATGACTATTGTCTACAAAAACCACAAGCCAAAAGGTAAAACAAAGTCAAAAACAGCCAATAGCCTTCTACATTGTATCAGCTTTTCTTACTTCTCTAATACCATAATTTGTGTTTCAAAATAAGAGTACCAACAACAGTTGTCATACACCCAAGAATGTTTGTAGTGAAAAGAAATAATTCTATGTATTAAGGTACATCAGAAGAACTGGCTGTGCCAACTTGCTTTTTACTTCTTCTTTAATCAACTCACACAAGTAAGCAGGAACAATTCCTCTGACATTGAACCCATCTCCTTGCAGTGGTAGGCAGAGTCATCCTTATATGGGGCACATTATAGCAGAAAAGGCTTAGGGTTTTTAGGCTTAGGGAAATAAACTTGTTTAAAAATAACAAATAAAAAAAAAAAAAAAAAAAAAAAAAAAGAAAAAAAAAAAAAAAAAAAAAAAAAAATTAAAAAAAAAAGAAAATCAAAACAAAAAAAAAAAATTTTTTAAAAAATTATTTAAAATAAAAAAAAAAAAAAAAAAAAACAAAAAAAAAATAAAAAAAAAAAATAAAAAATAAAAAAAAACAAAAAATAAACTCCCCCCCCCCGCCACCCCCCCCCCCAATTCTTAGTTGAAATACCTCCATTCCCCATGCCATAATCTTAAACCCAAACCATACTCCAAAAGCGATATCAAAATGAAAAACTGGATTTTATTACCCACCTTTAATCATCATTCACTTGTGGTGATACAGCCTTTTATGTAAACCATTTTCATACTCAATGAGCATAGCATGTAGTTCACCAACTATCTTCCCCATGTTATGCTTATTGTAGTGAGGCCATTCAAGATTAAACCAACACTAAGCTCTTGTGGGAGCACATAACCAAAACATTCTAGTTCCACATACTTCTTCATCTAATGACATATGGGCCAACTAGTTTTCCCTTATCCTATTTGCAAGCATGGAAAGTTTGGATCAGGTCAAACCACTCCACTCTAGCTTGTTTCTCAAACATGGATTTAAGCCCCTGAAGCATTTCATAACTTGAGGAATTTTCGAATTGTCTTTTAAAGTTCAGGAGTCATACTTCTGAGCATAAGACAAGCCATCTTATTATGAATTATATACCGCATTCCACTGCGCAAGTACTCAGAATCTGTAGGTGAAGCAAGAAAGAATAGGTTGATCATGACACACAATTTCCTTTCAACACTCAAGACCATCTTAAGTTAACGAACCCAGTCATGAAATTGTTATCCAGAATTCCAAAAACATCGACCTGAAAGCCGAATGTTTAAGTTTTTAGAACAGGTAGTGCCATTTACAAAACATCGTAAAGTCCAAAAATTAGTATTCTTCGATAATACTCCTTAAGAAAATTAACTACCCCACATTTATATAAAAAAAACAATAATTTTTTAAGGTTCGTAACCCAACATGACATAACCCCCACGCACATCAGTTGATCTGCTAGTGATGAGTGAAATTCAAAAGGTAATCAACATTGATAATTCCCCAACTATTGTCAATTCCTAAACCATATGGGACTTACTTTATTACAATAATAACTCGTAAGCAATGTTTCATCCCATCTATTTCCCGCGTGTTTAGACAAGGTCATAAAACACAACAAACGCAAATCCCGTCCAATTCAAAACAGTAATAATGTAACACTCGCCGGCTCACTGAAAACTTATAATTACCTTGTGATTGCAAATCTACCACACGTCTTATCACGCGATAGTAAAGAGTCAATCAACAAGTTAAATTTATAACAAATTAGGATGGCAAAACTTAGTTGGAAAAGGTCTTTTATTTGACGTGTCAAAATGTACGAAGAGCATCATACATAGTTCGTAACATGATTTTTAATAAAAACTAAAACTCAATTTAGTTATTAAAACGGTATCCACCTATTATCCATCGTATCATAATACAAAAATCAGTGATACCTTAAGAATTGACGATTCACGTATCTTAAATATACTGATTTGTCTTTTATCGCCGGAAAAGAATTAAAGAATGATTAAAAATCATTCCAAACCCTAGACCATTCGCGCGAGACTCTTACATAGAATGCAAGGTAAGTAAACTACAAAGTAGTCAGGTATTATATGGAGAATGTTGTCTACAAAGTCTACAAGACCGAAGTCCTGATGAGTCTCCCCGAACCTTATCCTTGCAACTATATAGTACTTTTGCAAATTACGTCATTGATAAAAATTAAAACTTTAATTTAAAAACACATTATGAACTATAAATTGCTAGTCTAATCATGGAAGATTTTATATCGGATGTAAGCCGAATCCACTTTTGACTTTTTGCATTAGATAGTCCATAATAAATCTTATTTCGATAATCTTTAGTCATGTTTATATTTATTTTTTGAAAAACCCTTTTATTTTCTCACAAGTCAAAAACTTAAAATAAAACCATATAAACATAAACTAAACTAAATAACATTTATTTAAACACACTTAACAATTAAGACATGCAAACATTAGATATGATCCTAATTATCTAATAATTATATTAACGTATTTATTCACATAAGGCTCCTTCGTCCAATGACTCCGGCCATATGCATCGATATACTCGATTACGTAAGCCTCATATAAATAAATGCCACATAGCACATAAAACTTTTTAACTATTTTAAGGCCCATCAATTCAATAACAAGGGTCTTCACGAGTTCTTAAATTATGGATCTTACCAATCAACAAAATATTTAAAGTTTATGTCAAATTTAGATCATATTTATTCAATAATCTTTTTAACAAATTAACAAGATTTATATATCTAATATCAATCTATGATAAATTTGCATGATTTTATCATGGATCTTCATTAACAATTAACATAACTTAAAACTATTAACAATTAATACATTAAGTTTTATATAAAATTGCATACAACCTAGATCTTGTCTAATTAATTTTATTAACCGTCAAGATCAAATCTTTTTAACAAAAACGCCGACCGGGGCATTTAAATTAATCACAAAACCCTAATTTGTCCAATTTTATTCCTTGTAATTAAAGATTCTACACGATGGCTCTGATACCACTGTTGGGTTTTACGATCTAATTAACCAATTAATTAACACGAGTACGCAGCGGAATTAAAGATCACATGTAGAATACATTAATTAACAAGGATAGAAGATGTATACCTTTTAGCACGAAACGATACACCGTTTAAAGGTAACCGTAAACACCGTCTTCTATATACGCGTGTGTATAATACCACGCGAAACCACCAAGGATCAAAAGAATGATCCCTCTAAGTCGACACACACAATACGTTCGTAGCAAACAATAATGTATGCTAGTACTAGTAGTGATTAGCAAACGAAACCCGTAGCTTGACTATCAACACAACCGAATACCCTTATGATTAAATGTTGATTAAATCACCAAAAGAATACAAACGGAAAAACTTTATAGTTTTTCTTTTTCTTCGGTTGAATAAAGGAACAAAAGATGCTTTTGGTTTTCTTTTTTTTTTTGCCGTACCAAATAATGAGCCTTATGGCCATTATATATAGATGTGTATTACTTAGACTCCAAGCCAAGCAATCCTTCTCCTACTTGGAATCTATAACCGACCGGATAAACCACAAAAGAAAACCAAAACTCCCTTTCCTTTACGGGTTTTACATATTAGTCCTTCTATTTAACTTTTAACGACTAATATATATTTTCCGTCAAATACTAAATATATTTAACGGTTGTTTACTTATCACCATTAACGTATTACATTTAATACATTAATATTATTGTTCTTACGTATAACGCGTGCGTCCCCTTAGGCTCGAGAATATTTCCGGACATATATTAATTCATATATGGTCATAATCCAACAGATCTTTGGTGTGTCAATGGGCTAATACGCTTGGAGCAACTATCATTGGTACTGTTTCAACACGAGCAAAAGCAGAGCAAGCTATGGAAGATGGATGTCACCATGTGATTGTAACCCGAAGAAGAAAAATTTTGTGGATCGTGTTATGGAGATCATGTCTGGAAAAGGACTCGATGTTGTTAATGATTCTATTTGTTAAGACACGCGGAAGGTAATAGTTTATCATCTTAATTTAATAATGTGAAGTCCATCAGAATAAGACAATGGCTGTGAAAAGATCAACGAGCATTAGGTACTTACCTAATTCACTGCTACTGTGAAAAGATCAACGAGCATTAGGTACAACGACATAGATTTGATGAACAACTCAAGGTAACGCAAATCTTATACACATCATTGTTGTGTAAATGGAAGCTCACTTCTTATAAAACTATTTGTATTTTTGCCTTTCGGCTTGAACCGTATATGTGTTACTGGTATATTCGTGAGTTTCTATACTATTTAAAAAGATATAATTTGAAATTGTCTTATAGTGCATTGCTTTGCTTTGTTTTATTGATAGATGTTTAAGTCTTTGGTTTTGGTAATAGCCAATATATAAACGGGTCAACTATTTAGTAAATGCATAAAATATATAGTACTAAATAAAATTAATCCATATACTTTTTTTGTTAATTTTTCTGAACAACATATGTGTTACTGTTATGTTTTGTTTGTTTCAATACAACGTAAGCTCAAATTTCCTCTCTAAAACTGGATGTATTGTTTAGTTAAGCTTCCCCAAACACCCTACAAAAACTCGATAGTTTGAAATGGTGGAAAGTGATGAGTGAACATGGACGGTTTCATAGTAAGAAAACGTACACCGCATTTCTTATAAAAGGTCTTGCATAGTACACTCTATTTATTTCACTTTTTCTATTGGACCGTTTAACCTATGGTTTTTGTTTGGTATACTGACATTCATGTCGTTGGTCGTGTATGTTTGCTGTCATACAAGACTAAAACACTTAGCTATATTGGGTTCAAGTTTAACAATCAAATTTG
Organism: Tanacetum coccineum; assembly: GCA_026074375.1. Lineage (NCBI taxonomy): Eukaryota > Viridiplantae > Streptophyta > Magnoliopsida > Asterales > Asteraceae > Tanacetum > Tanacetum coccineum. Next base: position 16,523 of record BQNB010008903.1, read on the forward strand.
ACTCAAAATTCAAAATGTACATATATTCTCTTAACAAGGATAGTACTTAATTTCTTTGATAACTATTGCAATTTGTTCAATCTCCATGTCAACAATTATTTCTTTAACTTGAAAATAATTTAACTTGGTAATTTATGATGTTTTTAAGTATCTATGATTTTTGTGTGTGCATTTAGAAGCTTCGAGTGGTATCGTCTTAGAAACAACACACGTCTTTACTTTGCACGGAATATATTCCTGTTTATTTATGTTTGTGTTTATGTGTTTTTTAATATTAACAACATCGTTATATTTAGGTTTCATTATATTGCATTAACAATTTACTATTAACTTCTTTTTGGTTTGACCTATTATTATTATTTTTTCATATTTAGGTGCTCACGGATCTATTCAAGTGTTTGACGTTAACTGCACAACTTTGTTCTCCAATACTATCCACAATTTGGAGAAAAATATAAATACCCGTTTATTTTCTTAATAGTTACAAACTAAATTGTATATCGTATCATTCACACTTTAATTATTATTTCTTTCAAAATAATAGTGGAACCTATCTAACTATCTATGTTCTTTGTTATTTGCCTATTTGGTAATTTATTCATACACATAACTTTTAATAAATCATTCCCTTGAAGATACCCCTTTTTTTAAGATATTCAATTTATTTGGTTGTTTATATATTGTTTTTCTTCTACACAGACTAGGAAGAAAATAATTTTTTATTTGGCTTATAAACTATACAATTTAAAAAAAATTGGGTGCAAAAGTGGAGTTAGCTAAAGAGACTTGAAGAATTAGAGTATTGCATAGAGCGGTCGTTGGAAACATTTGTGAGATTTTAATTTTGAGTTACGTAATATGGTTAACAATAATTATTTAGTTGATGCAAAGCATGTTAACCATTAACTTTAATTTCAAAACTCGGGTTTGGAATCATCAATACAAATAAATAAAAATTACAAGATATTATAAATTTTTTTCAAATAATGTTGAAACAACCCTTGCTTCAACAAATTTCTTTCGGTCTGACTTTTTTTCTTCATATCTAAGTGTTTACGGAATGTACATGGAATAATAATGTGTATGACGTTAACTGTATAGCTTTGCTCTAAAAATACATATACATCTATTTTCTTAATAATTATAAACCAAATTATTTATCGTATCATTAACGCATTACTTATTGTTCCCTTGAGAAATAATGGAACCCCGCTTAGGTTCGTTATTGTTTGTTACTTTATTCACATATATAACTCTTTGATGAATAATTGCTTTAAAATCTCTGTGATTGTGCGGGTCTATAAGCTATAGCCATTGTTAAAAGTAGGTAGCCGGATAATGTTGTTTAGAAATATTGATCAAGTAAATGGATTATTTAACGAGAGAAGAATTCAAGTTCTTAAATTAACAAGAACTTATATTGAGGCGCAAATCATTAACGGAACACACATTGGAAAGAAAGATATCATACCAAGGTTGAGAATTATTTAGTCTGATAAACGTTTACCGTTAAAGATCGTTATGAAACAATATCCTTTGACAGGTTCATTTGCTATGACAATTAACAAGAGTCGGGGTCAATCTCTTTCCAAAGGTTGGTTTGTACCTGCCACGTCCTGTTTTCACACATGGAAAACTATACCTTGTTGTATGAAGAGTGAAAAGCAAAAAAAATCTTTGAAGGTTGTCGTTTATGATCAGGATGGAAATATATCTAAAACTACTACACATGTCGCTACAAACAAGTACCGCAAGGTTTATGAACAACGTGCAAGAGGTACATACAATCGACATGATATGGATTTTGACTATGTTTTTAAGTCGAATTAATTATCAATCACAATCTACTTTTACTTACATTTTCAATTGACTATTAGGTATTCACGGATTGGACATTAGCAATTGACTTTGATTAGCGCTCACAGATGTCCTTTCATATTTAAGACTATAAAAGCTGAAGACCAAAACACATTGATGTTTATTATAATAATTGTTACAAACTCAGATGTTTATCCAGTAATTCATGTATTATCTGATTATTTCTTTCATATATTAAGAGAGTTTACGTTCGGTGGTTGTCTTACTTTATTTATGCATATAACTTCATACAACATAAATTCTTTAAAATACACTCGGGGTTACACGGGTCTATAAGCTAGTTATATAATAAAACAGACTTTTTTACAAGTCTTCTAATGCAGCACCATTAATTAATGCTGATGTGTCAGCCTCATATTAATTCTCCCATATGGTATGTACAAGCTACAACAGCCAAATAAACAAAAGCTTCTACAACACTTTTTCATAGTTCCATCATGTAGAAACAAGTCCACCACCATTATTATAATTAACCCTATTTTTAGCAACATTTACAATCAAATTAATCACAAGATTAACACATGGAATGGATCACACTTGTTGTGTCAAATTCAAATACTTTACTATTCAAAATCAAAACAAAATCAGAACACCATGTCAAAATCTCACTTCTAATGCAATACACGCTTCAAAATCAAAAGAAAAACAATTTCAAAAGTGAATAAGTGGTCTACAACTACCACGGATGATCTCAAATTCTACACAATAATTTCAGTAAGTTTTAATTATAATATTATGTTTCCATTCGGTTATTTAATATTTTTTGTTGATTATGTTTCGAATTAGTAGTTTTATATTACAATATTTTGTTTGGATTCAATGTTGCGATAATTGTGTTTTACCTAACTCTAGAAAAAAAAGGGAAAATCACCTTGATGAATTACTTGAGTTAAATTTGTCTGTTATGTGTATTCAACAAACAATATGTGCTTGGATATAGTAATTTTTAAATAATTTATATTTCTTTTCCAAATAAAACGAGGGAAATGCAATTCATGTGTTGTATGGATTAACGTTTGTGATTAGTTTGTTTAAATCTATTTTTATAAATAATCGTTTTTACCTTTTCTGGATTAGTGTTAACATTATTGCTTACAGGAAGGGAATCGTTTTGAGTATGAATCGTTAATCCAAGATGTTCCTACAACCATTATGTTCGTCTACGAGCCCAGTAAGTCTCATTCAGTGCCTCCGGTCATGACATGCATTTTAGCTTTTGCAAATAGATTAATACTATACAACCTATGTTTGTGTATTGAGCCCTTCACGATTGATTAATACTTTTGAATTTTTGGTCCATCAAATTGAAGCAAGTAAAAATTTGATTTTTTTTCATAGGCATAGATGCAGTGGTGTGGCAAACAAAATAAAAAAATACAGTGACTGCATGAGTTTGTTAGATCAGAGTTTGATCATGCGTCAACCAATTTACACCCGGATAACATATGCTACATGGTTTACCTGAGGTGCATACGAGGTATACTTCTTTTCTATCCCTTTACCTTTATGTACTTAGTTCTACTAATTTAACCGATACAACTAGAAGGGACATATAAGGCCTTTTACTAATTAATAGGTCAGTTAGAGGTCAAACGGGTAAGATAGAAATATGCTAAAAGGAAACAGAAAGAAAGTCGTAATTTTGCATATTGAATCCATCATAATTGATGTTTGAGTTGCGTGTGGGTAATTATGTTTTAGTGGCTTTGATTTTGTTGGCGAAGACACCTTTGATCAAGTAGGACGGTAAGTACGAGTTTAAAACGATGTTGCTATATATTAGAAGCGGATATCATTGTTTGTTAAAGTTTGTAGTGATACATTTGAGTTGAGTTTGGTTAAATGTTTCATATATTCTAATAGGCTAAAAGCAAGCTTGCATAATGATGATATTATGTTATAAGTTAGATTTGGTCCATGGATTTGTAATTGTCAATGATTATGTACTTACATTGAAAATATACGGTGTAGATCTTATGGATACTATGATTTTGGTGTTTATGTGTGAATTCGTATTTGATACGTTAGTAGTTACTCATTTGTGATTCGTTGGTTTTTAGTATCGATTAAATGTTAAAAGTTTTGTATTGGTGAGTAGGTCTTGAATTCGTACATAAGTAATACTATATAATTTTGTGGTGAAAGTGGCTTTGATTATATAGGCAAGCACAAAATAGTAGATGCTGTTATATGTTTGAAAGCGGATAGCATTGTGTTGTTGTAGCTTGCGTTGTTAAGTGTTAGAAATTGGGGTGTGTGTGTGATTGTGATGATCCTGGATATCTTACTAGAATCGTGTTGAGTTCACTTTCCGTATAAAGTATTTCGACCCTATAGATGTCTGGGTTGCACGAAATCCTTATCGGGATAATTCTAGAAGAGAACACTTTGTATTCTAGGCACCAGATTACAAATCAAGAATAATGAAGGAATTGTATATCTTTTTTCGTATCGTTTTCTGAGACCAGATATTATGTTAACATAAGTTTTGTGACAATTTTAGGCAGTTTACCCAACAGTTGTAACTGTTCACCAACTGACATGTTGGTTGGGCTTTGGCGGGAAATTAAGGTAATTCCTTAATACAGATTTATAAAAAACCGTTTAGGTTTTGGGGCGCTTCCCCAAACCCCGCGAGGGGCGCTGCCCCCTCGACCCTTGCCCGCTGACCTGGTAGCGGGACCCCAGCAAGGGGCTCTGCCCTTGACCCCGCAAGGGGGCGCGACCCCCTTGACCCCTGCTTTTTCTGTCATGGTCGAGTTCATATTAGCTCAACGAGTGTGCACTCCACACTTCCTTAACTCGTATCCGAGCCGAATATGAAATCTCATCGGTCTCAAGTAAATCATCATTACCTAAATGGCCATTGATGACACTAAAATCACCAACATTAAGTAGGATTCATGTTTGGTTAATTGTGTTGCGGAGTTGGGACAACTTATTTGAGTCGTAGATTCTAAGAGGCATAGGTTTACCAGAGGGTCCTTATCAACACTATTACCAGGGATGGAACACTCACCCACCTGGGTTACCTTATATTTGTGCAAAATATTTAAAGGGGCTCCAAGACGTGCATTCCAAATGCTTGTGTAGTTGTTGTGATATCATTTTTCTGGAGTGGTATTGTTTGTATCTCATATTACGTTCAAATCAGGTCTTTGACAATGCTAGATCAAGGGAACAGGAGGGTGAAAAACTTTATCACAAGGACGATACTTGCACCAAAGGTTTTCCCACAAGGACGATTCTTGCACTTTCGTAACGTTTGGGACGAAACATGCAATTTGTCCAAACTTTAAGGACGATTTATGCAATTTACTCTAGTTTTCCTTACTACAATTCCCTTTAAACATTGCATGTAGGTTCTAATTACACGTAATGTTCATCAACCGGTGAACATGGCTAAGGTCAACATGTACATGTTTATGAGTTGCTACATAAAGTTCACTATTTTAAGATTAGAGTAAAGTACAAAAATCATCCTTGTGGTTTGCCAAAAACCGTCTCACGTCCCTCATCAATACTTCGCACAAAAATCATCCCTCCGTTAGTAAATTGAGGCACCATACGTCTCTAAGGACGAACGATGCAAAAAAAATTCTGTTAAGTACTAACGAAGGTCTAAAAGGAGGGTATTGTTGTCTTTTTGCTGTCACATGGATGTATGGTGAACCTTTACTTTAAAAAAATGTTTTTTTATTTAAAAAAAATATTTTTTTTATATAATTATTCGTAAGTAATGATTTTGTGATTTAAGCGTTGAGTGATTTATCGTGTAAGTAAATATAACTATACGTATTTATGTGTTAGTAATATTATGATGAGATTAAGTTTTAGTATTAAGGATATGAAAGAAATAAAATTTCTATTTTTGGAATGTTAAGTTTAATAAAAATGAAAAGTTAATTATTTTTAAAAGTGTAGTAAATTGCGTTTACGCAAAAAGGTATGCGCAAATAAGCTAAGGTTTTTATAAAAACTTAAGGTAATATTAATAAT
>BQNB010008903.1:25585-68933 GCA_026074375.1 Tanacetum coccineum
TTGTTAAGCTGCTGTCTAAGCTTAAACCTTTTTTTAGCTTATTTAGTTGTCACAACTTCCCTTTTTAGTGCTTATTTAAGATGGGTAGGACAATGCCTTTTAGCCTATCAGTTTAGATTTTAGCTTAAGTATCCAAGTGTCCAAAAGACTTAGCTAGTTTAAGCCATTAAGCTCACTTTTAGCAACTGTCGTTTTTAAAAGCTCATTTTAAGCTTATTTATAAGCTTTTAGAAAAAGTCGTAGTTTTAAAAGTTGTTAAGCTCAATAAGCTTAACAACTTTGTTTTACAAAGTTTTTCAAAAAAAAAGAAAGGAGACAAGGGGTTACCCGGGTGAGCAAGACTCGAACCCGGGTCTCAACCCTCGTACACCTCTCTTTTTATACACACACTTACCGCTGCGCCCTTGGGACTTTTACGTTAGTATCCCAAGGGCCAGGGTATTTAAGGGTGTTTTTGGCTATTAAGCCATAAGCTGTTTACAGCTTATTTGGGGGCTTATTTATAAGCAATTCTTTTGTTTCTTATTTTTCGTAGGTTTATCATAGTGTAAAGTATTTTTAGTAAAATTTTCAGAATTTTTAAAGGTCGTTTATTATTTTTTACAATTTAATTTCGTTAAAAGTTTAAAAAATTCATAAAAATTATCAAAAAAATATTTTTCTTTTTTAGAAAATTTTATTTAGTCATTTAGTTTGTAGGAAAAATATAAAACTTTTCGTAGGGTCATTTTTATAACTTTTTTATTTTTAAAGAACGGGGTCGGGTGCGGTTTTTGTCTTGACTCGTTTTTGGGTCAAACGACCTCCGTTTTCAGTCTAGTCTTTTTCATTCTTCGTTATTTGTCTCCTAGAGTAGTTTAGAAGTGAAAATTTCTTCGTAGGGTTAATTTTGAAGATTTTAGGTTTTTCCCCCTTTGTTCGGGATTCGTGCTCTCGTTTTCTAGCTTAATTTCGTAATTTTTAGGTTTTTCTTAAACGTTTTTGTTTATTATTGTTTAATTTAGCTTTCCACACTCTCAATTCATTTTTCTCATTCAAACTCCAATCTTCCGACTGTATCGATTCTCCAGTCCAGCCTCGTTGGGGATAAACGACCCGGGAACATTCTATACTGCTCCTGGTTTCATTGATTTGTTGTTTTTTAGACTTATATATATTTTATATTTTATCATATATTATATATTTAGTATAAAATTCGACAATCAATTTTTGGCGCCGTTGCCGGGGAGGCTGTGAAACCGTTTATCGTTACGTTTGGCATGTGTGTTTGAAGCTGTGAATATTATATAAAAAAAAGTACAAAAATATTTTCATTTTCTTTTAGTATAATTATCATTTGAAAAACTAAAAAAAAAAGAAAACCAAAAAGATAAAAACATTGTCTTTAATTATCAATAAAATTCACAAATTGGTAAAATACCAAAATATAATATTCTCAACTGAGGTATTATCATAATAACTTCCGGTGAACTTGTTGGTTCCCAACTCGAACAAAAGATTTAAAAACTTGCCATTTGTGTCTCTTACGACGTACGGCTCACCTTGAAAAGTTAAACAAACTATAAAGTGGGTATAAGGAGGGTTGTTCCGAGGAACTACGACCCGAAAGGAGAAATAAGCTTCGCGCTATTCCTACTCCTCCGCTCACCTGTGCGTTTATCTTTTTGAGAGCTACCGTGAAGTAAGTAGATTATTTGGTTGAAGTTGTCTTATCTCATTGTCCGGTAAAATACATTGTGAATAAATCATTGAAAAACCAAAAAAAAAAATTAGTGTAAATTTTCTTTTTATATTTCTATTTTGTGCATGCGCACTCGTTCTCAAGCCCGTAAACGTCGACAACAACAAGTCCGACAAACTTCTGTTGAATCACCAAATCTTGAGAAACCAAATAACAATCAAGAAACTTTCAATCCTCCCATAGTTACGATGGACGATAATCGGAGATCACACACAAATCATACGATTTCTAAATCTCTAGGTAACTCTTATACATCATGCAAGTAATTAAGAGTTGTACTTAGTAGTTTATCAAGAAACCATTTGAGGTTAACTAGGAACCCCAAAACCGCCCCATATGGCTCGACATTGGTTAGTTTAGGACTAAGGGAACTAACTAAGCCATTTTGCCTATAAATACTCACTCAACATTTTCAAACCTTAATACTTTCTAAATACTATCAAAACTCACTCTCAAAGCTAAACCCTCTTCATTTCTCTCTATTTCATTCGGCTCATAAAATAAACCTTTTCGAACCCACATTTCATTCTAAAGACACAAGGTGCATTTAAGATCGTGTATAAGGGTGTTAAGAAGAGTGTACGAGCTAGGATTGGGTATACAAGCTTTAAAGCTTAGGTTTATACACGTTTGGGGTGTAAACGTATCGAGTTTGCTTCATAACACAACTACGGAACTTCTTGGACCATTGAAAGGGTTGAAACTAAGCTTATACATGTTATTTATCCATTGTTGTTTTCTGGTCTAGCTATTTAGTCACGTACATTGGTGTTGAACAAGTACGTGGGCATAAGCATGCATGGTTTGACCCATGCATGGTTTACACACCCATATTAATCGTATAATAGTACTTGTGTGGTGCTAACATGAATAAAACATGGTTAACTAACGAGTTAAAGGCTTAACATCTCCTTAAAGTACATGAATGAGAACCAAGGTGATCATGGGTTCGTTTTTATCAAACACATAAATTCTATACGTAAACATTTGATGAAAACATGACTTGGCTTGGGAACGTGTATATTAACTTATTAAATGAATGCATGTGTTAAATCGTGGTTAATAAGTGATATAAAGCTGTTATCCCAAAAGCTTAATCCATTTCACAAGAATAAGTTATACCAATAAGCAAAAACTAGAAAAGAGATAAGAGAAAAGTTGGAAGATTATTAGAGAGAAAATAAAAGAGGTGGAAGATTACACACACACTCAAAATGAGAAAAATGGCAACCAACACCTTCTCCATGTGTGGAGAGGGTTCTATTTATAACCTTGAGCCATGAGTGGCTTATGGGCTTTCTAACTTGGGCCGGGCTTGGCTTTTCTTGGGCTTTGAGCCCGAAACATGGACAATATTATATTACAATCCAAGCCCGTTGAACCCGACTAGCCTATTACTTAACAAGACTAATTATGACTAATAAGACCGATAACATTCTTGTTCGACTTATATAAAATTAAGGCTAACATATATTTTTAAACAAAACTCTCACGTTCAGTATTGTATTTTTAATGGCGTGTTCGGTTCCACACACCAATGATGAAATCTAAGCTATGGTTTTTTTTTGAACGGCAAACTTTTATTAGGAAACTAGCAAGAGGCTAGAAGGATTACATACTAATACACATGGGGCTTTTAAGTCAAGAAATCCAGTTTAACCGAGACTTAGACCTGCTATTCATCCATAAAAAAGACATTTGGACCACATCATCAAATAAGGAATCCGGTTTAGAAGTGGGATCACATAATCAAAGCTATGGTTGAAAAACAAATTGAGGAGGATAAAGCTCGTCAGCTAGCGATTATGAACTTAGCCGTCAAATATGATAATGCATGCGGCGCTAAAAATGATCTGCGAAAAGCATACGAGGAATGCAACCACATTCCACAAGAGAGTCGCGCTTTGATTGACACTTTTTTGAAAGAAGGATCTAATAAAGATTACGATATTCATAATTCATTGTTTGGAAATGCGGCAAAAATAGAAAAACAAATGAATGATAAACTAGTCTGGCTACGGGAAAAATACAACCATCGCTCACAAACTCATATAGGTGGTTCGTCATCCCAAACCCGTGAGATATGTGATGTATATCTTACTGAGAAAGAGCTACATCAACTACATCTAGACGAAGAAGCGTTAAGAGAAATATTAGAAGAAAAAGCAATGGATGAAAAAGCACGGGAGGAGAAAATTAAGCAAAAACAAGTTGATGATGAGGAATTCTTTTTGGAATTTGTGGTGGTGAGATATAATTCAGACTACGAGTCATCAGATTAATAATCTAGGAACTATTTTAATTTTGTTGTTTTAAATGTAATGTATTAAATCAAGTTTACGTTTATATTTTTATTAATTTTGTACATTTACGTTGACGTTTTTAATTTATGAATGAAAGTAAATTAAATAAAAAAAATGATGTGTAAGGTGAGTTTGGTATGAAAAGTGAGTGTTAAAACGGTTGAAAGGTGAGTGGTAAAGTTGGAGAGAGAAAGCTGACGTGGCGCTGAGGTGGATGGTGAGTGAGGCATCCTTACTCCATCCAGCCTAAGGTTTTCCATATAGTATTTCAACCCTTGATACACAAACTCAAATCAAGTAAAAAAAAATCTTTTCTGGAACTAATAGTGTGACCACTTTAAAATTGTTTGCACACTTAGCAAAAATTTAACTTGAGACTAAAGATGAAACCGGTTTGAGGGGCCGAATTTTTTTCTCAAACTAACAAAGTAATATAATTTAAAAATAAATCGGAGCTTCTAAAGTTCACACGCGTTGGGTTACAAACTTAAAATTTTTGATAAGAAAACTACATTAACTAATTAAAACGTATTAGATAAAAACCTTGTGCATGAAACGATATCAAGTTTCTCTTAATTATTTTGCCATTTAAAGGTTTGTGGGGTTATTTGTCCATTGTTGGGTCATAGGGTAAATTTTATAAGATAAATAGCAAAGTGATTACGCGTGTTGGAGGGCCAAGCACCCGTGGCTTCCCCTATTGTCCACTCCTTGAGATCTTATATAGTGTGAATGTGTGATAGTCGCTAACTTTTTTTCACTATCCAACAGATGAATGCTTATATCAAGTCAAAGTTGCTACCTGCGATTATTGAACATAATTAAAATCACAAACCTTAACCAACCAATTAAAATTAATTTATAAGATAAATAGCAAAGTCTCCTTGAGATCTTATATAGTGTGAATGTGTGATAGTCGCTAACTTTTTTTCACTATCCAACAGATGAATGCTTATATCAAGTCAAAGTTGCTACCTGCGATTATTGAACATAATTAAAATCACAAACCTTAACCAACCAATTAAAATTAATTTAGTTAACTATATATACTATGATGATGACAAAAGAGTGGCATACTTATTACATGATCATGTTGCTTCATCAGTTCTTTATTACTTAATTAAGAGGCCGGAAAATGAATAGGAAGGAGTGAATTAAAAGGATGGCTACAAACATACAAGTACGTTAGGTTGTTGAGGTGGGTGAGGAAGGACGGAATCATGACACAATTCGACTAAATGCATTTACGAAAATTTATACAAACCGAAGAACATGATTTTTTTGGGACTAGGTGCGTTTAGAAAAAATCGATGCTTTTTACAAAAATATACACTACGTCACAAAATTCCATGAGGTCTAGGGACCCCCGGGCTACCCTGGCTCCGTCTCTGTGAAGGTGTTGGATTTTGAGATAACAATAATATTTAGGGATAATTGCGTGAAAATGTATCATACTTGTCACTTTTTTTTATTGTGTGTATCGAACTTTTTTTTTTCTTATTGTGTGTACTGAACTTTTAAATTTCGACCTTTGTGTGTATTTTGTCACTTTTTGGCCATGTAAAATGACCATTTTACCTTTCGAATTTTGAAAAAAGTAAGGGTAAAACGGTCACAAATACACACAAATGTCGAAATTTAAAAGTTGAGTACACACAATAAGAAAAAAAAAAGTTCAATACACACAATAACAAAAAGTGACAAATATGATACATTTTCAAGTAATTAACCCTAATATTTAACATCAAACTTTTACATTATATTTCTAAGTCTTTGTTGATTCATGATTATGAAAATATGCAACGGTCGTGTATACCAGTCTTACCATGACTCCTATTAAATATTGTTATGAAATAGACCGAACATGTAGTTCAAGCCAGACATGTGATCGTACTATAAAAAAACAACATTTACATTTCCAAGATTTATAACCTAGTCAACACCAGCCATTGGCAGTACAAATCATGTGATTGTACTACAATCCAACCTATGTATTTCCCATAATCCATTAATATCGTATATAAAACCAAACCAACCCAACCACTTTGTCTCATTCCTTCCATTTTACTCAAAAGTTTCACATGCCTCGTTATTTCCTTCTATTCATATCTCTTATCCTCGTCCTCATCATCTCCGCCTTAGCTCATGGAGGCGGTGATGATGAGGACGAAGCTGGTCCAAAACCCAACCTGCGATCAAAATCTTTGATCCTGGTCAAGATATGGTGTTTAATAATAGTGTTCGTTGGAACGTTCATCGGTGGTGTGTCTCCGTACTTTTTTAAATGGAACGAGGGGTTTTTGGTGTTGGGGACACAGTTCGCGGGTGGTGTGTTTCTTGGTACTGCTTTGATGCATTTTTTAAGTGATGCTAATGAAACGTTTCAAGATTTGACTAGTGTTGAATACCCTTTTGCGTTTATGTTGGCTTGTGCTGGTTATTTGCTTACTATGTCTGCGGATTGTGTCATTTCGTATGTTTACGGGAAGCAAAATGGTTCGGATGTTGAAGATCAAGGTAGTTAATTTGCTCTGTGCTTATTTAAATTGTTTATATGTTTTATAATTAACGAGGTCAACGTGTGTTTATTTTAAAATGATTGTATACTCTAAAATGTTTATCCGCTTAAAAGTAAACATAAACGCACTTACGATAAGCAATCCTAGACACCCTTATGATTGTTTGATACATAGATGTTGTTATGTATCAAGAGGTAACAACTTATAATGGTTGATAACAGGGGACAGCAGGAATGGAAAAGATGAAAATGCTCCTACAAAGATTGGAATAACATCAGCATCTTCACTAGGGGACAGCATTTTGCTGATAGTTGCGTTATGTTTCCATTCCGTGTTTGAAGGAATAGCAATCGGTATCTCAGACACGAAAGCAGACGCTTGGAAAGCGTTATGGACAATATCTCTTCACAAAATTTTTGCAGCCATTGCAATGGGAATTGCTCTACTAAGGATGATTCCTGACCGTCCTTTGTTATCGTGTGCATCTTACGCCTTTGCTTTTGGAATATCAAGTCCTATAGGGGTTGCAATAGGAATAGTGATAGACGAAACCACACAAGGTCGTGTTGCAGATTGGATATTTGCAATATCAATGGGAATAGCTTGTGGGGTGTTTGTGTATGTGTCGATAAACCATTTGTTACGAGGTTACAAGTCACAGAAGCCGTCATCTGTTGATACTCAGTTTCATAAGTTGTTAGCTGTAACGTTGGGGCTAGGCGTGATTGCTGTTGTTATGATATGGGATACATGATGAGTATGTTTATTTTGTGTTTAAAATTAGCAGCATACACTGCAGATATGGATTTTTGGTTTGATTTTTAATTACCTGTTTTAGCCACCGAGGTCAAAGATATGTTTGTATATTGTACGCATTGAAAGACACAATATGAATATTGTCCAGCAAGGGAACAAGAAGCCGGCAACCAAACTTAACCGTTTGAAATATTCTTTCCAACATACGTATTTAACTGCAAGATATGGTATATATTGCAACATTTATGTTCTGTATCATCATATCAGTATATAAAATGGGAAACCAATGTTTTACTAATAAAAAATTCTTGGAATGTAGAGTTAAGATATATATGTTCCTTTAAGTGCCTTATAAGCAAAGTGTAGAGAGGCATGACGGATGAGAAATTTATCTTTTTCTCTTATACACGTAAAAAGAAACCACAATGTTAAAAAGTTGAAAATTCAGCATAGCAAAATGAGTATACTACCTTTAATATTTTTTGAAAATTTAATATTTGAAGTTGAAAATTTATCATTCAATATTTTTTGTCAAACTTTCTTTGGATTTTATTAATATTTTTCAACTAATATGTCATATTTGAGAAAATATTAGCTACAATTTTGTGTAGCTAATTGGCTACAATTTCGTGCTATAATTGTGAGTCCCAGAATCCTGTTTGTGGGTCCATGAATCCTGTTTGCGGGTCCCTAAGTTATTTTTTATTATTTTTAGTGGATGATTGTAGCTAATTTGCTACAAAAATTGTAGTCAAGCTATCTCAGTGATATTGATATGCAGTTTTCCAGTTTCACCTTGCAATAGAATCTAAACTACATAGGTTCTAATAGACGCCCACACTAGGATTTTTTTTAATTTTTTTTATTTTTAACGCGGAAGAATCTCGATATGGACCCTTGACTCTTGCATTATACCATTTTTAAAATTCTATCATGATTTTGCTTCTGAAAGTATTCTCATGTTATAGTAGACTCAGATACATTTCTAATGATATAAAGAACGACTTCTAACTCCTTACGGATCATTTTATACGCTCAAAACAAGATTGACAACAAGCCGGAGGTTTCTGAGGCCTTTAGCCGCTGGCTGGCCTTCTCGGCCGACGGCTACAATGAGCTCCCCGGCCGAAACTCATGTGGCACTTCATTTGATACCGCCGAACCTACGCCATGACACCATTGTTACTCGTCGAAAGACATTTGGCCGAATACACGTCGTGAAAAAAGACAAAAGAAAATATAACCGTTGAATAACGGATTGTTTTCAAAATAAAAAAATAATAATTTAAAATAAACTCATTTAAACACTATAAATATTACCTTATTTTAACCAATTTTTACGCAACATTCTCTATCAAAACACTTTCTCTTTACCGAAAAACATGAGTGATTCATCCTATTCCGATACGTCCGATCTCGATGATCAAAATGACATCGAGATGATTATGCAAGCTATTAAGTATGTTAGGAATTCAATTTTAGTGAAGTGACGATCATTATCGATCTCACGAGTCTTGTAATAGTTAGACAATATTAAGCGTGTAATAGTTAGTCCAACAGGCTAGTTCGTTAGTCTAAATATTGTAATACTCCAAGACCGGCCCATATATGTAAGCCTACAAAAGGCACATGGCCGGCCCAAGGGATATATAAGAATCCATATCTTCACATAGAGAGGGTGTGAGTGTGTGTTAGAAATGTGTGTAAGAGAATTATTATCTCCATCCTTTATGAAATAAAGAAATATTCAAGAACACCTCCACCAATCTTATCTTTCTCTTCGCTTCTAGCATATGTGTGATTATTGATTTCCTACAATTGGTATCATTCGCCATGGTTTCATCTTGGGTCGATTAGTGATGTTTTGTGGTTTGGTTTAAGCTTATTAAAGCTTATAGGGGTTCGGCTTATTTTATTCTCTTTGTGCTTATTTGAAAAAATCTCTTACCTTTCTATTCAAAAACCATAACTAGCTTTCTTACAATACTGGTTCCTGGCTTATCTAAGCTTGTAACAGCTTATCAAAGCTTTTTATAGCTTATTTGGTCACGGGCTTATTTAATAGTTATTAGGTTTTTAAGTTTTAAACTTTAACAAACCCTGTACTTTCTTATTTAAAACCATAACTAGTTTAATATTTCACCTTATTTTCGTAGCTAATTGCTTTCAACAGCTTTTTGAAGCTTATTTTCTAGCAAAAGAGGTCGCGATTTAGCTTTAGTATTTAGGTTTTTACTTAAGCTCAAAACGAAAAAACTATAAACTTCCATTACCAACTTAAAAGTAGCTTATTTGTAGTTCTTTTAGTGGCCTATTTTTGTTGTAACAGTGCTTCTTTACAAGCTTATTTTGAGCTTTTTGTGTGGTTCTTTTTCTCGCGGTTTGACAAAAAAGAAAAGGGGACAAAATCCAACTAAATAGGGAAAGGCACAAAACAATAGTACAAGCGGTTTGACAGGTAATAGGCGATTTGAGTTTCTAAAAACAGGCGGTTTGTTCACCTTATTACGCGGTTTGGTTTGTTAAATCAGGCGGTTTGATTCGCATTTTAGGCGGTTTTGAGTCTGTATGCTTAGCCAATTTGACAAAATTTATAAGGCGATTTGACTACCTTGAAGGCGATTGTAGTATTGATAAATAGGTGGTTTGATTAGCAGGTTACGCGGTTTGACCTAGTTACAATTCACGCGATTTGAGTAGGTTTGTACGCGGTTTGAGTTTCATACTCAGGAAATTTGACAACCTAGGTTCTTCGCGATTTGGCATTGGTGTACGGGTCTTGTAAAGACTTCAATAAGAAGTTTTACAACTCCCTAGGCAGTGTACCTAATTGTTGCAGTGTAGTATAGGCAAGACTCGGGGGCTGTTATCGTTCTCTAGAGAAATAGGTTTGGAAGGCTCGATCACGATCTAACAGAGGTCTACGGGGTTGAGTAAGATTCTTTTTGTATTTTTATTTTATAGAAAACAGGTAAAATCATGGTTTAAGAGGTTGGTTTGTTTAACTAATTGAAACTAAATGTAATCTAAACTACAGGTGATAACTTTATGATAATAAGATGTATTTACTTAATCATGTACTACTCCTTAGATTTTTTCTCCTAATCCTGTTGCTTTGTCACACCTGTGATGATTTGTGTAAGTATTTCCTAAGTCATGAACGAATTACACGAACCCGTCGTCTATTTAATATTCCGTTGAGGCTTATGGAAGGACTATTACGAGGCACCTACAAGTATATTAAATGTATTGATATATCTTTAAGGATCAACCATATTGGGAGGTAAGGTAGCTTGAGACTCGTTACTAACAGATGGTTTCATTTACTAACATATCCTTTCTACACACTCGCGTTTCCCTAGACTTCTATGCCAATTTAATATCTTATGGTAAGTTTTCTAAATCCTAACGCGCACATCCATCACAAGAAGCAATATTAAAAGGATCTACAATCTAATTTTCATACAATAATAAGTAAATACAAAGGAGGGTTTAGCCTAGCATGTTATAAAGAAAGCAAGAACATAAATCAATCAAACAACACATAGACATATTGAATGATTAAATATAAACAATCTTACTTGATTAAAACATGGATTAAGGTCAGTTACAATAGGGTTTTGAGGCCCTAAGAACGGCCTAAAAGCTGCTAGAATAACTATGGTTTGTCTCCCAAAAGTTATACAAAGTTACACACTTAAAACCCTAAATCGGTTTTTTATTTATAAGAAAAGTAACGCGACGGCATCGCTTTGAAGCCGTGACGCCGTCGCCACGTCGATGATTCTAGATCCTCTTTAAGGCGGCTACGTTCTGACGGTGTCACAAAATCCTTAACGCCGTCACTTTGTAAATCACAACAGCGCCGCTTTATACTTGCGACGCCGTCTCCACGCTTTGTATGCGTGGTTCTTCAAGATACTTGGTGTAGAGTCGTAGTCTTGTCCGTTTCTTTTCCAAATGAGCCCAAGTCACGTGTATTTCCTCTAAATTTCATCCAAGTGCTAAAAACCTGAAAACAAATGATTAAGCACATAATCTGGGTATATTTACATGATTTAGGGGATTAAATAACCCCGAAATAGTGTATAAAATGGCACCTCATCAAATACCCCTACGCTTGGGATTTTGTTGTCCTCAAGTAAATGGGCTTTTCTACCTAGACAATAGCAATATTATGGTCATTTAACCTACTGTTTAAAAGCAGTTTATAACACAACCTTCTAGACCTCGTAATTAAAAGCACGAAAAATATATACTAGCACCTCACATAAGTGTTTGGATTATCTCCTTCTCTCCGGTGTATAATCAAACCTCCACCGCTGGGCGCAAGTATTAGTCATTACTATCAAAGAGGTCTTTTAAAGGGTTGTGGGGTGTAGGTGTAAGTTAACATTAATGGAAATAGAAATGGATGGGATACATTTAGGGAGTGACTCTTGGGTGAATTTAGGGTGAAAGGGTTAGCTAATTATTTATACGAATACACGCTGGTTTGGTTGCTAAGTCAAAGACTCGGACAAATAATACAAACTCTATAAAACTCTACACCATTCTCTTTCTTTTTCTTTTCTTGACTCTATGATAAACATAAGCAAATGGCAGCCCGTACATTTTTTTCTTTTCACTTATATATATATATATATATATATATATATATATATATATATATATATTTTTTTTTTTATGTGGGTGTGTGTGTGTTGTGTGTGTGTGTGCTGTGTGTGTGTGTGTGTGGTGTGTGTGGTGTGGTATGTATTTTTCGTACACCTTTTGCCACTGCCATTGCTTGTAACATTTTTTAATCTTAGGGGTTTTATAGTTTCTCAAATTAACTTGAACTTTTACATACTCGATAATTACAATCTAACTAATGACCCTAATTGAGGTGGATCAACATAACATGTGTTAGCCTTAATTTTATTAAGTCAAACAAGAAATTTATCGGTCTTATAAAGTCAAATAGGTCTTGTAATGTAATAGGCTAGTCGGGTATTAACGGGCTTGGATAGTAATCTAATATTGTCTATGATTCGGGTTCAAAGCCCAAATTAAGCCAAGCCCAGCCCATTAAGAAATCCCAAGTGCCAAGTAATAGGCCAAGGGTATAAAAGAAACCCTCTCCACACATGGAGAGGGTGCTGGTTACATTTGCTTCATTTGTTGTATGTGTAACTCACCAAACTCTCTCTTCTAATCTAATATTCTACCATTAAATTTCCTTCCTTTTCTTCTTATTAAGTTTATCTTATTAGAGCTTATTTAGGTTTTCTTATCAAGTTGTGTATGGATTATTAGTGGGATAACATGTGGTATCAATCGCCAATGGGTGTTTAGTGTTTATTTTGTGGTAATAAGCTCAAAATACAAAAAAAATCGTGGCTTATTTTGATATATAAGCTCACGGCCAAAAAAAAATTTAGGGCTTATTTGGTTTGTTTAGCTTATCTCATCCTTATTCTACTTGTTCTTCATCTTCTATTTTTTCCATTTCATTTGTTGTTTTTTTTTTGTTCGAAAATTTTGAAAAAAAACAAGAATTGTGGCTTTGTTTGTGGATAGATTCGAAAAAGACGTGTACTTTTATGTTTAGAACAAGCTCAAGTAGCTTATCTTGAATTCCTACAACTTAATTCATCAACTTATTGTGTTTTTTAGGCTTTTTAGAAAGTTTTTAAAAAAAATCATACTAGAGAGTTATCTTGTGTTCTTGGTAGAGAGTTGTGTATTTGCTATAATCCAAACAGGTACGAAAGCGACTCGTGTACTTGCTCGATAGTGACTTTTTTGGCATCATTCATTTTCAGAGAGTTATCAGAGTAGATAGTTAGCAGAGTAGAGAGTTAACAGAAGTAGAGAGTTAGCAGAGTAGAGAGTTATCAGAAGTAGAGAGTTAGCAGAGTAGAGAGTTAGCAGAGTAGAGAGTTAGCAGAGTAGAGAGTTAGCAGGTACTTTGAAGAAATTTTCTAAGGTAAAAATCAAACGTTATGCTGCCCAAATTTTTCTCTATAGTAGGATGTCTTTTTTTTATTTCCCCCCCACCAATCGACATCAACTTCTAGCGAGTTATAAAAATAGCGAGTTGTAAAAGATTCCAGCGGTTTGATAATTCGTTTTAGATTCAATTTGGACTTTGGACTTTAATTAAACGTAAACATTGGACTAAAACGTTAATTAATTAATCAATCATCAAACCTCAACTTCAAATCAATTCTACTTTCACGGTTTTTCTATTGATTTTGTAAAATCCCGACAAGTAATTCTTTCTCTTCTCGATTTTAATCATAGAGTTGTAAAATCTAGTGGAAGTTAATTGAATTCATCTTAAACCACAATCCAATCAACACTTCATAACACTTAAGATCCGATATCCATTCACAACATCAAAATGTCAAATTCAAATACCAATTTGCAAACTCAATCATCAAGTGTTCTTCACAATGACACAGTTTCTTCGTATTCAACTTCTAAAGTTCAAGAGAAGATACAACTTTCAAAAGCACGATGCATGAAAAGTCTTAGAGCAATTCAGTCACAATTCAAGTTTCTCACAGATACTTTACAAGATTTTGGTACCATGCCTATCTTCAAGAGAACATTCTCTCAAGATTTGGATTTACAAGAACAACATCTTACCAAAGAAATAATTTCTCAGACGGATTGCAAGACTATTTTGACAAAACTCAGAGCAACGTTTGAAAATGCTTTCAATTCAAAATTCAAAGAGCGTATGCAGAAATATACAAGATTTGATGCTCAATCCTTCAAAGATGCAATCACTAGTAACATGGATTCCGTTAGGAAATACATGCTTAAGATAATTCTTCATCAACAACTATCACACATTTGTTAAAACAAAATTAGTTGATGTATGACACAAGAAGATCCTTGCAAATCTTATTCAAATACTATAAATAAACAGATCCACATGAAACTACCAACTGGTCTAAGTCCAATGTTCCTAGCATGCTCAACATGTTTAGTACAAGAAAATGACTTTGTAAACGGATCAACTAAGTTGTTATTCGTGTGAACTTTGTGAATACGAATATCACCATCTTGAATAACTTATCGAATATAGTGTTAATACAAAGCAAACCGTAAAAACGTTTATTTATATTTTACGATCTCTCTTTTTATTTTGTCGAAGACAAAACATAAACCTATAAAGTAAAAACTATATCTACTTGTTCTAAGCCAATAGTTTTTCTAACTCTCTAAAACTAATCTCTAATTACTCTTTGCATTTCTCTCATAACATATAAACTTATCATATCAACAAGTCTTTCTAATATACTTCTTGTAAATAATCTTTTTCTCCAAAGTTATTTTCACAACAAACTATTTTCAAAAAAAATCACAACTCTACTAGTCTTTTTCACATAAAGACCATATTCACATAAACATTTCTTTAAGTTATTTCTTTCAAAAAAAAGGTCTTCTTCAAGATTATACATTACTTATGTTTAATCACTTTAAACTATCAAAGTTCATACTTATTTATCAAAAATGAAAAAGGCTTTATTCAGTTACTGTATACCGGTGCTCTTAGTTTTCTAAGCCGGTGCCCTCTGTCAACAGCACCGGAAGAACCGGCCTACAGTAAACTTGTTGGCTATAAATACCAACTCATTTCTCTTGATTCTATATACTTAGAAATACAATTCTCTTTCTAAATACTCAGTGTATAACTGATCTTCTATTCCTCTTATGTTCTTTGTCTTTGTAGATCTATTATGAAGATCTATTGTCAAGATAAGTACTCCTAAAGTATTATCTTTTCATACCATCTTACAAGCAAGGTTTTCACATCCACATGAACCAAGCTTCTTAATCTCAAGCTCTATCTATCTTATCATTCTTATTATTCCTTCTATGAAGTGTAAAGTACTTAGGTGATGATGATATAAATGTAAATGTTTGGCACCTAGTAGAGGACAAACATCTTTGAAGTATTGTAAACCATATTGTTGGTTATATCATATCTAGATTAGGAATGGTGGAAGGGTGTTAGTATATTGGTGAATGGTTCTTTCTCATAGAACCCGGTGTTTTACTTAGCACCGGATAAAGGGTAAGTAAATGTTGTGAGGCTTCTCCGCCAGTTAAAGGAGTAATGGTGATTAGTGAATTCAAACTCTCGAGTAGGTGACTCGGGGAGTGGAGTAGGGCAAGGAAGGTGTCCTTGTAGCCGAACCACTATAAAAGAACGTGCCTTATATCCTTTGCATCCTCACTAGTATTATTTATATTCACTTGATAAGCATGTGGTGCGTTAATTATAATCATGAATACATCACATAGTCTAAACATCCTAGTTGCGGAAAAGTCAAGGCTTAGTACGTTTTAAGCTTTGTGTTTAGACTATTGCTCAATGTATCCTTGATTTGATTTGAATACGCCCATGTGTTTAGGTACTTGTTGTTTTATTGTGACCACTAAATCTATTTCACATTAAATCAATCATTGATGGACAATTAGATATAAAAGATTTTAAATTTTATAAACAAACTTTTTGATACAAGAAAATTTTAAGGGAAAACGCATTCACCCCCCCCCCCTCTACGTTTTCCACAATTGGTACCAGAGCAGGTTACCGAAGATTTTTCAAATAGATTGTATTTTTAAAATCTTCAAAATTTAATCAAGCATTTTTTTAATCATAATACATATGCACGAAGTTATTTGGAATATTCCTCCCTATTGAAGCTTAGGTAAGAAGATCAAATGGAAAGGTCAATTTTTTCTGAAACTCGAATCTGGCCCAACTAGCCGGTTCTTCCGGTGCTATTGGTAAAACAGCACCGGCTCAGGTATAACAACAGCACCGGCTATCTGATATTTTTTTTCAAATGGGCCAATATTTTTTTTGTTTGGGCCTCTAGATAAAATGGTGCTTATGGGATTTAGATGAATAAATATTGTGGGCTAAAGTTTTGGGCTTAAACAACTTTTATATATGAGTAAATAATAGATTTTCTTTTGTTGAGGATCTAGATAGATAAAATCTTTTCTTGTGATGTTTTGCTATATGGTGTGTATTTATGTGCTTTTAATTATAGGAGAAATTTACATATGTATAAAACATGAAATATATGTATTTTTTCCCGGGTATAGCATACTTTCGCGTCTTTATTCTCAAATTCCCATCTCATCTAAAAATTCGATGCTCCGTCACAAAACTTTCGAGTATAAAATCTATTTATTCAAAATTCAAAAACCTCTTCACTCTTCCCCATACCAACCTCAACGGTTAACCCTCCCAAATATAAAACTCATTCATCACTCTTCTCTTTCACTCATCCTCCATTTCAAATTTTACTCTCATTCCTCCACTCTCTCAAAAAAAAACTCAACCGTTTTTTATCATGGAAGCATTTATGGAAATCCTAAGCCCCGTCTTGCTCATGATCATCATCTCGCTCTTAATACTCGCGTATCCGATATTGAAGCTTCCGGATCGAGACGTGTTCTTCATATTAGCAATCTATCTTACTATTGTTTTTCCTATCTTGTGTATTGCGTTGTACATTGAATCCTTATATATATAATGTCTATTTTTAAGCTCGTTTCCGCCTACAACTCTCGTCTCTTGTATCATAATTTTTCTCGTACTCAATCGGTAAATTAGATGCTTAAAACCAATATAGACATATCTCATAAAAGGGTCTCATATACACACAATTATATTTAAAAAAAATTCTCAAAGTATTTTCAAGTCTGTCCTCAGCCGGCGCCCTTAAAGGATAAAGCCGGTGCCATTATATGAACAGCACCGGCAAGCACCGGCCAACTGACAGAACAAAACGTCTTGTTCTTCTTTTTATCATCTCACTGTTTCAAAATTACAATCCCTAGAAAACTCCATTGGCGATTTTTGAAGGTCCTAGCAAAAACTCTAAATCTCTCTTCATCTAAACCTTAACAATCCATTGTAAGTCTTAATTACTTATATAATCTTCACAATAATTAGTACTTTGATAAATATTTCCTTTACTTCTAATTTCTTTGTCATTCAAATCGATTGTTTGACATTTGGGATAATTTAAAATTGTTACTAATCATGTTTCATATTAAGAAAACGATCCATGCACGTTAACCTTAACCCAATTATGTCAAAAATGTTATCCCTTTTGAGAACAATGATCTTCAGAAACTTAACTTAAATTTTGAATATCGATAGGTGCATCATGCCAAGCTCACGAGATGTTGATCATCACGACACCGCACACTACATCCCTATGTATCATTGTACCAAAGGTTTTACCGGTCACGAAAGGGAGATTTACAAATCCCTTATGAATCGCCTTTTTCATGAAGGTAGAGTCGTACTTCCCGACTTTCTAGAAAGTAAACCAAATCTTCACGCCACTTTTGCGGCTATTGGTTTTGATTGTCTTTTTGACATTAACGAACAAATCTGCCCTATATTCGTCTTACAATTTTACAAAAGTGTTCGGCTCATTCGAAACCTAAATGGAACTCTTTGCATTGGTTTTGTCATAGACAATGTAGAAACCGTCCTCACCCTCGAGAACTTTGCCCGAATTCTTAGGATTCCTTGTGAGGGAGTGTGCCTATACTCTTCCGAATGGTCTATCTCATCTCTCCAAAGAAGTTGTGATCCTCATCCCAATCTCTATCCTCCTCCTCACGAGGATCCATCATTAGTTCATGATGCCTTGTTTCATCCAAGAACCGAGCCAAAAACTCGCACCATCAAAAGTGATAGCGTGACTCTCGAACCTTTTCAAATGATCAACAACGAGCTTAGGGAAAACTTTAAAAAATGGGAGATTATCCTTAGTGATAATGCCATTAGCCTCACCGGTCACAAGGATCATCCCAACGTCTCCCTATGTTACATGCTCTATTGTCTCGTGATATGTGTTTAATTACACATACCATTTTCCATTTAAAACGAACTTAAAAGAATAAAAACATACCAAATGACTCTTCCCTATGCCATCTCTCAAAAAGACTCATTTAAGCATGTCCAATCCAATCACCTATATACATTGCTGGTGCATATAATCTTGTTGATCATGTGATGATTCCCCTCTCAAGCAAAAGAATATATCGTTTCAAAAATAAAGGTAAGAGATCACATCTTCTAACTCTAACTCCTTCTAACTCTTTCGGATCTTCCCAATCACCTCCAAATCAAGGAACTAGTGCCAACCCAAGTAGTGATCCCATTGACAACTACACTCTTGATCCCATTGCCTACATGAACCAACTCCCGCCAATTGAAGGAGGAGAATCCCTGGAATTCAAGCAAACCAAAGGATTGTTCAAGTGCCTCTTCCATTACCTTTGCAAGAAGAAGTGAAGTATGCTATCCGGGAAAAACTATTTATATGTCATGGTATGATAAGACAAATTGAATTATGTATTTTGTTTTATTGCCCCCCTCTAGCGGTATGGGAGCATTTGGTTGTTAGACATTATGACTTGTGCATCACTTTGCTTATATAATAGGATTGTCTTTCTTATGTGCTCTAGAATCATAACCAAGGAAATTATTTATGAGAAAATTTCTCTTCCTTAGTAGGAGCGTTGGTCATAGTCATTTTCCGTAGGATATACGTCTAGAAACAAACCTATAGAAACCTAAACATATCTAAAACAGTAAGCACCAAAGCTTAGGAGTATCACAAAATCTTTAGAGGCTCATTGCCAAAAAATTTGGTTAAAATTGTTTGCTGTCTGTATGGGCCGATGCTGTTTGCAGCAAGCCGGTGCCCTTGACCCAATGGCACTAGCCAGCCGGTTCTACAGAAGGTTTTTCCAAAATTAAGGTCATCTCTTTCTCAACTAATACCATAAATATGTTTATTAGACTTGCCTCATTACTACCAAGTAGTTGGCTTTGCCTTGCTTGACTTAAAATGGCTATATAATGATTGTGTTTAGTGAAAAAGTAGTGGTTTAGGCATTAAATGTTTTGCATGAACCTTCACTATAAAATTAGGCATAAACCCTCATCTCTCTCACACCTAAAACCTGCAAACTCTCTTCATCAATAGTACTATTTACTCTCAGAAAAAACCATGGCTTTAAGTGCTTGCTCCTCAACCCAAAATCTACCAAGAAAATTGGCCAAAATCAACTATATTGATCTTACCTCAAATGAAACCTCACCACAACCATCACAACTCAACCCCATTGTCACAATAGACACCACACTAGCCCTCACTATACCTCCATTAACCTCAAATCAAGCAACACCCATGGTAGAACCTTTTACATCTCCATTGGCTCCTAGAGCTCTCATTTTCTCTACTCCTCCAAACACCCCCATAGAACCTCATCCATACCTCTCCTCCACTAATAATACACCACTAAGATCGACAAATCCATTTCCTCAATCCATCGTTCAAGACCTACCACAAACACTTCAACAAAATTCACCCATTTAACCCACTCTTCCTTCTCACAACCTACCCAATCCATCTATGAAAAGGGAAAATATTGAACAGGAAATCTGAAATCTATAAACCTTCCATCAAAATATTCAAGAAGCAATCCAAAATGCACAATATGTGCAAGATAACCTCATTCCTCCTACCTCCATTACTCATGTTCAATTGCCTCCCCCTTTCTACCCTATCTCCACCTCTACCCAAACACCCCTTTTCGGTGCACCATTCCCTCCTCCAAGCATTTTTGGACCCCTTGATCAAAGCCTTCAGCTTGAACAACCTCCTAAACCACAAGATCATACTTGTCCTCATTGTCTCAGAACCGAATCCATCATTAACAATTTCCAAACCGAAACAAGGTTTATGCTCAATCATGTCCTAGAGCGCATAAATGATATTTCTAACCGTTTGCCCCAAGTCAAACACTAAGTTCTATTAGCATTAAGGTTTAGAAAACTTAGGCATTACCGATCATGACTTTAGTTTTAGTTGACATCAAGTCAATTTTGTTTACTTCATGAAATTGTAATGTTTATGTTCAAGTCTTAGATTATTGTCTTTCGATGATGAAATGTGATGTTTTACGATTGTGTTATCCTTGCTTATATTCCCTCTTATCTCCTAATTCCTGAATATGTGTTTGATAAAAATTTTGAATGAGCTTGCTTCCCGCCAAATTTGTTTGTCTATGCTGTCTTCCTACAGGTCAGCCGGTGCTGTTCGATAACAAACCGGTGCCCTTCTAGAACAGCACCGGCAGAGCTGCAGCTTCCCAGATTATTAAAACTCACTCATTTTGTAAATAAATCTCATATCCATTTATTAATAGACATCTTAAGTGCAGGTATTAGCAAGAGGATGCACTCTTTGAGGGGGAGCATTATATTTGACTTTTAAACTATGTTATGCCTAACCTTGTACTTGTCTTGTAGCCTATTTCTATACTCTTGACAAGTCTCTCCTAGGAGATGCTCTCGTCAAGGGGGAGCACGCCTATTGGTTCCCTTGAATCAATATCTCTTCTTTTCTTATATCTCTCATTCTCTATCATTTCTTTTATGGTTAGTTTTTCTTCGACGCTTTTTTTGTTTCGACAAAAAAGGGGGAGAAGGAAGTAAAAAACTCCAATTTAGAACTTTTAGTTTTCTAGCTTTTACTTTATAAGCTTATGTTTTGTCATCAACAAAAAGGGGGAGATTGTTAATACAAAGCAAACCGTAAAAACGTTTATATTTTACAATCTCTCTTTTTGTTTTGTCGAAGACAAAACATAAACCTATAAAGTAAAAACTAAATCTACTTGTTCTAATCCAATAGTTTTTCTAACTCTCTAAAACTAATCTCTAATTACTCTTTGCATTTCTCTCATAACATATAAACTTATCATATCAGCAAGTCTTTCTAATATACTTTTTGTAAATAATCTTTTTCTCCAAAGTTATTTTCACAACAAACTCTTTTCAAAAAAAATCACAACTCTACTAGTCTTTTTCACATAAAGACGATATTCACATAAACATTTCTTTAAGTTATTTCTTTTAAAAAAAGGTCTTCTTCAAGATTATACATTACTTATGTTTAATCACTTTAAACTATCAAAGTTCATACTTATTTATCAAAAATGAAAAAGGCTTTGTTCAGTTAATGTATGCTGGTGCTCTTAGTTTTGCAAGCCGGTGCCCTCTGTCAACAGCACCGGAAGAACCGGCCTACAGTAAACTTGTTAGCTATAAATACCAACTCATTTCTCTTGATTCTATATACTTAGAAATACAATTCTCTTTCTAGATAATCAGCGTATAACTGATCTTCTATTCCTCTTATGTTCTTTGTCTTTGTAGATCTATTATGAAGATATATTGTCAAGATAAGTACTCCTAAAGTATTATCTTGTCATACCATCTTACAAGCAAGGTTTCCACATCCACATGAACCAAGCTTCTTAATCTCAAGCTCTTTATATCTTATCATTCTTATTATTCCTTTTATGAAGTGTAAAGTACTTAGGTGATGATGATGTAAATGTAAATGTTTGGTACCTAGTAGAGGACAAACATCTTTGAAGTATTGTAAACCATATTGTTGGTTATATCATATCTAGATTAGGAATGGTGGAAGGGTGTTAGTATATTGGTGAATGGTTCTTTCTCATAGAACCCGGTGTTTTACTTAGCACCGGATAAAGGATAAGTAAATGTTGTGAGGCTTCTCTGCCAGTTAAAGGAGTAATGGTGATTAGTGAATTCAAACTCTCGAGTAGGTGACTCGGGGAGTGGAATAGGGCAAGAAAGGTGTCCTTGTAGCCGAATCACTATAAAAGAACGTGCCTTATATCCTTTGTGTTAAAACCTAATTGTAGGCTTCATAGATCATTTTGCCCATCTAGGATATAATAACATTGAATGATATAAAGCACAGCGGAATAACAAATAAGAATATCAATGTTATCACAAGGTTTTCTTTATTCATACTAATAAACTATAAACTATTCGACTTTAATCAGTCGACTATGCTATCTAGATAACTAACTATTACACAAACTAATAAGCTAACTATTAGACTCTCATTGGAGAGATCTAACTATGATGGATGGATATAAAAGATTTTAAATTTTATAAACAAACTTTGAATACAATGAAATTTAAGGGGAAAACGCATTCCCCCACCCCCCCCCTCCCCTTTACGTTTTCCACAAAGCTTGTTGAAAGATTTAGGTCTTAAAGACCTTGGACCAGTTGACTTGAAGGTGTGATAATCAAGCTGCTATTACATAGCAGCTAACCTGTGTTTTCTTGCTGAATATATGCCTATAGAAGTGGACTGTCATTATGTTAGGGATCAAGTCAAAGCTGGAACTATGAAGCCCTCATATGTACCATCAAAATCTCAACTAGCAGATATTTTTACTAAGGTGTTACCTATTGATCAACATCAACATTTGCTAACCAAGTTAGGTGTTTCAGGGAGTATAGAAGTGAAGTTACTTAACAAGTCAAGGGGTTCTTATGTACACAATGTATAGTATAGGGGCTTTTTATGTAAATAATATGTTAGGAGGGAAAAGTGGTTTTCCTCCTACTTCCTATTTCTCCTTCCTCCTATTTAAATACTTGTAACCGCTTCTCATTTCGATTCATTCAATCCAAGACACTTTTCCCCAAATCCTCTCATTCAACTGTGTGTTTCTTGTGTGTTTTCACTATGTGAAATCTTGTTATTAAAGTTCTCACGTATTGGTCCTATTGGATATTTGGTGGGAAAAAACTATAATTTATGATCTGCTAGCTAGGAGTGCTGCCCCTTGACAAATGAAATACGCATTTACAAAGATTAACAGGGTTAGCTTACACGAGTGTGCATTCAGCACCTCATACCCCATAGTTGTACTTGACCTTAAATCCATCTTATCTCAACTAAATCTCAAATCACATATATTCGCCAATGACACTATAAAATCACCAACACAACTAAACCTTTAAGTTTAACTACGTATATATTTAGCCACAACTTAAATGGCATTAGCAAAGATATCGCATAATGGCCTTAATCCACAATAGCACGTCCCATTGTTTTCACAACAGCACAACCTACACTTTATGAGTTTACGTTGGTGTGCATATCAATGATCGATCTGTTGTCTATGAGTGCATGCTCTCAAATTGACAAATAACACGTATAAAATATTTCTACTACTCTGATGTAGACTAAACACACAAGTTGAATATGTTGATTCACGCGAATACCATAAACAACCCTTCCAACTATCAATAATTAGGACAAACTTTCCAAAATTGGACTTTTCATATATTTTATAACCGATTATTCCATCATCACACACAACTATTAAATAGACAAAGGAAATCAAAAATAGGCCCAAAAGACAAATGGGTCGAAAGCTGGGTCAATAACAAAGTCGAACAATTTTGGAAAAAAACATAAAAATGTAAATAACTCCTAAAATAGGGTGTATTGGGGCAGGGGCGGAGGCAATAGGGGGACTAGTGAGTGCTAAGCCTCCCCCAACTAGTCCAATAAGTTCACTATAATATAGTCCAAAAACCTAATATTTTAAAAATTATAATGGTCAGCCCCTACCAATATTACCTATTCAATAACTTGTAACAGATTTGACCAATTCAAATGGTAAGTTATAATCATATTTAATGATCACGATTATATTGGTCATGTAACCACTAATTCCTATAATTATGGATGATAATTATGGAAGATATTATATATCATATAATCTCTCATAATTCCGTTTGACTAAGGTTTGAGTATATCCTCTATAAATAGAGGATCACAACTGCATGGAAAAAACAACTCAGAAAACATAAACATTTAGAAGCGAAGAGTTCTTGATTTGTGCCTAAAACAAGAACAAGCACTTGGTTTTATCCTAAGGAGGTATTCGTGTAACCCAGACATAGGGTCGAATAATCTTATTTGGAAAGTGATTACACGACTTCAAGTGATATTCGGTAAACTTAATTGGTAATTAGTTAGGCTATTGATTATCTTCACCCTGTTCTGGGCCAACAACAACCAACAACTTCTGAATTCTGATGTAAAACTTTTATAATTTCAGATTTCCAGGTTAATCCATGAGCAAAAATAGGACAATTGATTCTTTTTACAAGTGAATAGAAGATGTTGTTGATGATCCTGAAATTCAAACCCAAACAAGACACAACCTCAAACTCCAAAACAAGCTCAACCTCAAATTGAGACTCAAACAAATGGTAATAATATTATGAAAAAGTCACTCGGAGCTGGAGTTAAACCCGAAACAATTGCTACATCGAATTCAAATGAGGTCAATTTAGATTCTTTAATCCGTGATCCAGGCATGTGACCTCCAATATCGAGCTATCCAAGTAACTTGCAAGATGAGATTAGACGAACTTATTACCGTAAACCACATGTTTCTTTAATTTATTAGGCATTTGGCTCTTCATTTATTTTTTCAGATTTTCATGATTTGATATATTGGTTCAAATTATATGGTTATCATTCTAAAATATTATGTCAGCCCCCCTTAACTTGAAATCCTAGCTCCACCCCTGATTGAGCCTAAAAGTTTCATAAACCGCCGTAGGCTTACCATGACGTTCTTTCCGTTTCAAGCTTCGACCTGCCTAGTCCTCAGCTTGAAACGGAGTCTCGTAGATCAAGTTATGCTAATTTGAGTGAAGCATTTTTCTTCACACGATTTTGGGCTTCTAAAAAATAACTGGGCCCATTCCTCAATACTTGGGCCTCATCATCCCCCCTTGGGTAGACAAAATGCATCCTCGAATTCACAACAATATCATCATCAGAAGAATCAACATGATAAGGCAACAAGTGCTTCACATTAAAGACATCAGAACATCAAATATGGCTCTGTAACTTTAAACAGTAAGCATTGGAGTTAATTTTCTCAATAATTTTCAATGGGCCAATCTTCTTTGCTGATAATTTATTATACTCACCAACTGAGAAACGATCCTTAGTTAAAACTTAAAACAGCCCACACAAAGTCGTCAACTTCAAAATCTATTTGTCCTGCTTTTGATCTACACCGTGCTTGTACTTGGAGTTGGCTCGAACCAAGTTGTTACGAACACCTTTATAAACTTCATGCATGTAACCCTTCAACAAAATCCTACACTTTCTTGGGAACATAACCAGAAGCAGAAAGAAACACTAAATCAAGAAGACCACGTGGTTGAGCAGAATAAACCACCTGAAATGGGCTAAACCCAGTACTTCGATTAACAGCATGATTATGAGAAAACTCAGCCTGACACAACTTCTGATCCCAAGCCTTCACATGATCACCCACCAAAGTTTGAGGATGATAGGCAATACTAAAACTAAGTTGAGTATTCACCATCTTCCACAAACTACGCCAAAAATGACTCGGAAACCGAGTGTCCCGATCAGAAACAATAGAGAAAGGTAAACCGTGTAAACGATATACATCCCAAAAGAAAAGTTAGGCCACATTAATTGCATATGATTGCAAGGAATAAAGTGCACCATTTTAGGAAAACAATCAACAACAACAAATATATAATCAACACAAAATCCATGTTGATATCAACCCATGGCCGCAAAGGTGCAGGCAAAGGCATATAGAGTCCCGCATTAGTAGTTATTGTTAGTTTATGGACGATAAATTAATAGTCGTGTGTTAGGATCGAACTCGAGACCACGGGATTGCACACAATACGTAAAGAGTTAACGAATTAATAATTATATTAAATGTAATATATTTATTAAATACACGAAAACGTTTAACGGTCGTTAAGTATTTAACAGTAAATGACTAACGAATAAAGGGAAGGACTAACTTTGTAAAAGTAAGTCGAGAAGGTTCCGAAACACCCCATAAGGGTGGTATTGGGCCGGTTATAGGCAAGAGGGGAAAAGGAAAAGATTTGGTTTCCTTTTCCTAATAGAACTTGACTTGGGCTCTAAGTTGGGTTAGCCTATATAAACAAAGGAATTAAGGGATCAAGAGAGATTTCATTTGCAGGGTGTTTGTCATTGTTGCTTGGGAAACCCGAGTCTATTTGCAGGAGATGACCTTAATCGTTTATCATAATCGACTCATCGTTGGTCCTTCACTGTCGATTTCCATCTTCAATAAACAACGTGGTCATGAGCAGTCTTTTAGAAAGACTCACTTGTGTCAGCCTAATAATAAACAACCCATCTTTTTATTATGGCATCTTCTACATTTCAAGAATCCACTAGTGTAGATCTATGCCTTATTATGTCTTTATTTTATGATTATCTACCTTTATTTGTAATGATTCGTACAATGTATAGTATGAAATTTGTGTATCCTAGTATTAGCTTCAATTGAAATCAACTGCTTTTGTATGAGCCTATTAAGTAATGAATGAAGCCACTTTATGTCTTGATTGCTATATTGCTACTTTTTGAAAGATATTTTTCTTGCACTTGTACCTCTAACTTTGTTTTGTAGCAAATAATTTTTGTAAGATCGATCCATTGGTGCCCCGAATGAGGGGGAGCATAAATCAAGGGGGAGTCTTGATATCGTCGACTTCTTTCTTTCTACAGCTACTCGACGATTCATCCTTTTTGAATTTCAACAAAAAGGGGGAGTAAATGGAACACGGGGTCATTAATAAGGTTATTAAACTTTTCATTTTGGACCAAAAATTGAGTTTAATAATTGTCTTCGATAAAAAAGGAGGGATTGTTTTAATACAATAATGTCTAAAAACGTTATTTATTATTTTGGGTGCTGGCTCAACGTTTTGATAATTGAGAAGTGAAGAAGCAGGTTAGCGTAAAATTAAACGTTTTAAAGGTGTAGAATTTTTTAGAGGTAAAGGAATTTTCCATTTCGTAATGAGTGTAAGTAATCATTAATGTTGCAAATGAACAACAAATCATTAAGCTATGATAGGGATCAGGAAGAATGTTTTTCTTTTATCCAATCACATTTTTACAAAAGAATTTCAAAAAAATAATTATACAAAATAATTTCTAATTAAAAGAAAAGTTTTATTAAAAACTTAAAATTTGAGATTTAAATTTTCCCCCCAAAATGGAAAGTTCCATACCAGATACAACCTTCCTCACAAAAAGACAAAAAGATAAGCGTAGTTACTGGACGACCCCCCTTATAGGCATGGCGGCGCCCAATATATCTTGGACGCAGGACCGGCCCTCAGTGGGACCGTTGGGTTTTTCTGCCTATAAATACCGCTTCATTCCCTGCAGAAAAACAGATCTCTTAGCACGAAATTTTTAGATAAATTTCTCTCTCTAAAAACTTCTTTCTCTCTCCAAATCTCTTGATCACTAACATTCCTAGATCTTGTTTCAAGTGATCTAATTTCTTCTTCTCATCTCTTCTTTCTCATTCAAGTGCAAAGAGAGAAAATTCGTTTCGCAAGAAACGAATTGTTATTTAGTGATCTTTTCTTCTCTTCTTTTAAGTACCAAATCTCTATTGTATTTATCTTGTGTATTTGTGTGATTCAGATTGTGTGTAAATTCGATAGTGTAGATCTAGTGATTGTGTATTGATTATGAAGTGGTAGATTGGTTCTAGCTAAGATTAGGATTCGACATTTAGCTTAGTGTTGCAAAACAATGTAAGTGACGTGTAAACGGTTTTCTCCGCCTAAAGGAAGCTTGTTGACTTAGTGAAATCTCGAGTAGGATACTTGGGGAGTGGAGTAGGGCGAAGAGGTGCTTCGTAGCCGAACCACTATAAAATCTTGGCGTCTTGGTTTGATTGTTCCTTTCCTTATCTCTTCATATTATTGTCATTATTATTTAGCTTTAGTTTAGATTGTTATATTGTTTGTTCATATTGTGAATTGGTTAAACATACAACTCGAATCTAAATATTTTGAAAGCAAACTTTTAAAACGTAAAAGAACCCGTAAACTATTCAAACCCCTCCCCCCTTCTAGTTTCCACATAAGGCTCTTATGATCTGTAAAGATTTTGATTTTCACCCCATAGATATAGTGCCTCCATAGTTTTAAAGCAAACACTACTGCTGCTAGTTCTAGATCATGAGTAGGATACTCTTCCTGGTGTTTCTTAAGTTTTCTGCAAGCATAAGCGATGACTCAACCTCTCTGCATCAGAACATAACCGAAACTAATTGAAGATGCATCGCAATAAACTTCCATGTCATCATTTCCTTCAGGCAAAACTAAAACTGGTGTGTGACTCAATCTCTGCTTTAGAATCTGAAAAGCAATCTCCTGATCTTCATCCCATTTGAATTTTGCATTCTTTCGAGTGAGATTAGTAAGGGAAGATGCAATTTTGGCAAAATCATGAATGAAGCGGTGGTA
Organism: Tanacetum coccineum; assembly: GCA_026074375.1. NCBI lineage: Eukaryota > Viridiplantae > Streptophyta > Magnoliopsida > Asterales > Asteraceae > Tanacetum > Tanacetum coccineum. The sequence continues at coordinate 54,170 of BQNB010008903.1, forward strand.
GTACCCCGCGAGGCCGAGAAAAGATCTGATCTCTGTGGGAGTTTTAGGCTGCTCCCAATTCATGATGGCATTAATCTTTGCTGGATCAACTTTAATGCCTTCATTATTTATAACATGTTCGAGAAATTAGACTTCTCGAAACCAGAATTCACATTTGGAGAACTTAGCATAAAACTTTTCTTTTTTAGCATACCGAGTACTTGGCGCAAATGAGTTTCATGATCCTTAGCTGACTTAGAATAAATCAGGATGTCATCGATAAACACAATTACTGACTTATATAACATCGGACGGCAGACCTGATTCATTAAGTCCATAAATGCTGCTGGAGCATTCGTCAAGCCAAATGGCATAACAATGAATTCATAATGCCTATATCTGGTTCGAAACGTTATTTTCGGGATATCTTCTTCCCGAATCTTTAACTGGTGATATCCTGATCTTAGATCTATTTTTGAAAAGAAACTCGTGTCCTGAAGCTGAAGCTGATCAAATAAATCATCAATTCTGGGTAGAGGGTAATTATTTTTTATAGTGACTTGATTAAGCTCTCGGTAGTCAATGCACATCCGCATGCTACCATTTTTCTTTTTTACAAAAAGGACTGGAGCTCCCCATGGGGAACTACTGAGCGAATAAAGCCCTTATCTAGCAGTTCTTGCAACTGCTTCATAAGCTCTTGCATCTCAGATGGAGCAAGTCTGTAGGGAGTTTTAGCAATAGGAGTACTTCCTGGAATGAGATCAATACGAAATTCTACTTGTCTGTCAGGTGGTATACCTGGGAGTTCTTCTGGAAAGACATCAGGAAATTCTCGAACAGCTGAGAATATCCTCAGTCATGGTGTGGATTTCAAAAGTATCGGGATAATATGATCTAGTAGGTGACAAGCCACGCGCCAAATATCTCTTGGTTTAGCATAGGTACAGATAGCGAGAGGTTTTCTTACGCGCACCATCAATGTACGTTTCTCCCACTTGGTGTCTCAGATTCCTGATTAGCTTATTTTGACACTAATGATATATGGCTCATATATATTGCTACGCCAATCCATACTGATAACTGCATCAATCTTTCATGATTAGGCATAGGATTCGAATTCTGATCGAGAAACTTCTTCATTTGTCAATTTCTTATTATAATTTTGAAAATCATTCGCACATGTATAATCTACTTTTTGGAATCTCCTACAATCTATGGAGCTTTTAAGCCGGCTTGGGTAATCGGCGCACAATGAATTGTGACTAAACAATTCGATACAAAGGATACTATCTGCCTCGGAATCAAAATAGCACTACGAGCGGTAATAGGATTACGAAACAATACCTATCACGAACGTCGGTGCCTCTTTAGCATTCTTCAGTTGTCATATCTGATAAAATGACTTTGGAGGACTTTGTGGTCTTTGGAATTAGCAAGATGAGGGTCCTAATGGTTTACGGTGTTGGGTTTGGCAGCCCACGTTCTAGTCGGGATCCTTCTTGGGCTCTTGCTTAGGGGAGGAGGAGGTGGTGTAGTGTTTGGCAGGATCAACCGTATGATTCGTTTGAAATCTTTTCTTAAAATCGGTGGGGCCTCGGGGCATTCTCTGCTTATTGTGGCCAGGTTTTGCCACATCTGAAAATGTCTTGTACCGTGGAACACTCATCCTGGATTGAATTTTCCAATTGAATAGGTTATTAAGTCTTGAACTTTCTTACTGAAGAACCACCTTATTCAATTCACTTCTATTCGGTGGAGACAACGCTTCACGTTTCTTGGTGCTCTTGTTCTCATCCAAGGCTGGCACATTACATTAGCTCATCCAAATTCTTCCATTCATTTTGCTGAAACAAACTCACGAATCACCTTCTTAAGCATATCAACATAATGGTTTATGAGCAACTTCTTATCATTAACATATTCAGGTAGAAAACATGCCATATCAAGAAATGCCATGGAAAAATCATGCACGGGTTGTTGCGTTGCCTGATGAGTGCTTAGTGTGACAACCATGACTTGAGCAGGTTAGTCAAACTATTAGTGTTGACTTATGTATCTGTTTCAATGTATGGGTTATGTGTTATTTGTGTTTATACATGTTTATGTGGGATATGTGAGATTTGATAATCAGTCCGTTGAGCGTGATCGTCTCATTGGGATTGGATTTGTGTTGTTTGGTGGAGGTCATTTCGTTACTTTGGTGACACAGGAAATGATTTTGTGGTTTAAGAGTTCTTTTAGTGATTAATTGTGTAAATATTACTACGTTATATGTATGTTGTGTTAAGTAATATCTATTAGGATAAGATTAGGTTCTAGTAGTAAGGATATGAAAGAAATGAAATTTCTATTTTTGGAAAGTTAGGTTAAAATAAAAATGAAAAGTTATTTATTTTAAAAGTCTAGTAAATTATGTTTAAGCAAAAAGGTATGCGCAAGCAAGCTAAGGTTTTTATAAAAACTTAAGGTAAAACAAATAATTAAGTAATTAATAAATAAATAAATAAAACATATAATAAGGGCCATACGGCCAGTTTTAAGGAAAAAAGAAAAAAAAAAGAAAACAATTCATACTCTAATTAAAATAGGGAAATGGTTTTCTATCCTAAACATTTTTGTAAACCCTATAAATACCAAAAACCCTTCTTTCCCTTGTTTTTAATTGTCCCAGCCGAATTTTATCAAAGGAGGAAGAAGACAAATATTTTTTTTTTCAAGTTTGGTGATTTTTATGTTCAAGATTCGAAGATTTAAGGTATAAATTATAATCCTTTAAGTTAATTATCATTAAAAACATGTAATAATTATTATGATGGATAATTAGGGATTGTAATAACTTCTGTAATTAATGATTTATAATAAACATGTTTAATGTTATGGTTTTAATTAGGATAATATGGGTGTATTCGTTATGGTGTTTTTTTTTAAATCGCTGTTAGAATTTGATTTCGCTTTAGGAAAGGATTTAGGCTGTGTTGTTCGGCTGTTATCTAATGATGGTTATTGGCTTGTGCAAGTTTCACTGTGTGATTATTTTGTAGCTCAGTGAGTCTAGTTTACAGTAATTATCTGGGCTCTCGAAGGTTTTTGATTGGTCGGAAGTCATTCAAAGTTGGTTGCAAGGAAAAGTTGTCAAAACCGTAGTAAATACGGGTCGATTTAGGTCGATTACGAGGTGTAAAACCTCACTTAAAATTCGAACTTTAGCTTAACGCTTCATACAAGGTTTAAGTTCTATGTAGTATATTACAAATTCACCAAGGATAGCTTCTGATTTGGAGTCTAAGTATGGTTTTTAGGTCCAAACGTTTTAGTGTGCAAACAGATCCGAATTGGGACTGTTTGAAGTTTGATTTCTTAGGAGTACTTGTGCATGTAAATGGCTCTTGGGAATCAATGAGGGTAGTTATCGAAACTCTAAAAATGAACTTAGGTTGATTTTTGGATGAATTATGGAGTTCATTTAAGTAGAAGGTTTAGAGTACGTAAATCACGTCTACAATTCTGCAGTTTTTAATAATTTATGATAACTAGTGATACTGTTAACGAAGTGGTTAAAGTTAGGTACTGGTGTGGGCGTGACCATGGGGTAATACGAAAACTTACGACATCCAGCATATGATGTTACATATGCATTAAGCTTTTGGCTTTTAGTAGGTGTAACAGAGTTATTTTTGATTGTCTTAGATATGTTGCTAGTTGTAAGTGAACTTTTTGTTGATAATCTTTGGAAAAGCTTAAGCAAAGGTGAGTTTTCCCATTAACCCCTTTTTCTTCATGTTATTTTTGGGTGGGAGAATGATGTTTGTTGTGTGTTAAAAATGTTTTTAAGCTTGTTGTAGTTTTGTGTTTGATTGTGGGCCAGTTCTGTCCATTGTGTTACGATTTGATATGTTTGGTATTGTGGACTACTCTAATATGCTAAAACGAGGAATGTGACGTTGTTAAGATGCATGAGTATATGAGGACATAGTAGCGGCACTTATTGTAGTTGATATGGATTGGGGTGTGTCGCAAACGTTCAGTTCCCTTGATGGTTGAATGGTGTCATGAAATTGTTTTTTGTAATTGAGGCAGCTAATTGAAAGTTTATTTTTGGCTATTATAGTACTTGTCTTAAACACTACAACTATGATTCTCGCCTCAACTTTTATGTTTGACGTTTTTTAAGAATCATTTTCAGGTGAGCTTAATTAGGTGCTAAGATTAGAGCAAAGTGGCTAGAAGAGGACCGTAAGTTGGCTTGGAGTTTCTTTATGCTTTCTGTTTGAATAAATGCGTTTGCATGAATTGTTTAGATTATGTTTTGCATGTCATTTATTGACGAGACCTCTTTCTCATTAATAAAGACACCATTAGGTTTTTGGTATTGTTATGACACTTTATGTCTTTGCTTTACTTTAGTTTTCATTTTAGTATTCTTCTCTATAGACACCATGTGTGTGATTTATCCATTCTTGTTTATGCCTCGCGTTTCCGCCTTGGCGGGGTGTGACAGATTGGTATCAGAGCCTTTGGTTATAGAGAAGTAGGTGGTTGAGCCTAGACTATAACCTATGAGTCCTTCATGTAGATGCATTTAGGGCTTAAGTGTTTAATGCTATAACTGCTATGCTTCCCCTCTATTTTTGCATAGCTTATATATTTCGTATTTTGTTAAGCTTTCATTTAATTATTTTGTCTACCATTATATGATATAATATGTATTACTTTCTTGGTATTTTAGCTATGTTTTTCCCTCACCCGTAAAAAGTCTCGTTGGGGAAACCATTTTCCCAACTAGGATTATGAACATTATAAGGAGCTCTCTTGTGCGAACAAAAGACGATAGGGATAGTTGATCGTTTGTCGGATGCGCGTAATAGGGTTATGCCCGCGGCATAGTCGGGTTGATTTTGCGGACCGGCAAAGTTACAACCCAATCCGAGGTCCAGCATAAGTTATATTCGTCATTTACCTTGTCTATGTTGTTATGATTATTTTTTTGGATATCTTGTATCTTTGGAAAAGTCGTTGACTGGACGCACTTTCGTTCTATTATGTAGTTCGATTTTCATTGATATAAAGTAAGTAGTTATTTGATGAAGCATCCTTTATGTGTTAAGTTGGAATGGTTTAAGATGTGCAATGTAGTATATGTGCATATATCTGAATTATGATTGATATTGGTGATCTTGGAAGTAAGTACATGTGTAAAAGGAGGCACTTGTAATTATGGTGGCCAACATAAATTATTAAAGGCATCACACATGCTTAGACTTTGTGTCCATGATTGTCATTTATTTGTGTTTAATGTAAGGTCGGTAGTGTTATTAAATTTATATATCTATATGTTATTAATGAGAAGGATGGGTTGGTATGGGTAGAGAATTATATCTTACACTTAATTAGAGGATATGTTAAGTTGAGTTTGTTAATAGATAGTAGTTTCTCTTCTATCTAGTAATTGTGCGATACTAGTATTGCTATTATAAGGTTGCTCGTTTGCTCGGTTCGTTTGTTCAGATTTCCTATGTACTACAGCTTAGCATACCCCCTTCATCATACTTTGTTAGTAAGGATACCTGATTTTCCGTATTCGACGCTCTCGATTTGTATTGTTGTTTGAAATACTGCTTTTTCGGATATAAGCCGCTTTCGTTAGTTTTTCATTGCAATTGAATTAATCGTATGAGGATCAAACGTTTCCTTTTAACTCTAATTGTTATTTCCGAACATTATTGTGTGGATTATTACTCCTTGGTTGTTGTATATCCCCTTTGGTTTTCGTCAACCCGCCGTTGGCGACGTGTTAGATTCGAATGCTTTTAGGTTTGCTCTGTGATCGTTATTGTGGGGATAAGACCTTTGTTTTCTTTTGGGTACGTAACGTCTTGCATGGTTTATTCTTGTACGGTTCGTTGCATTTTTTTATTTGAGTATTTGGTTTTCTTGGTACTTTCTTTCGTTTTCAAACAATGATTGAGGTAGAGTCCTGTACGGTGTTTTACGATACTTGTTGGGTATTATGGCTGTCATTTGTTTGAGTAAATTATTTCATAATTGATGTCTAATTATAAAAAAAATTTGGGAAGTAATTGTGTTAGGGTTTTTGAGTAAAACTTGGTGTTTGTTTATATGATATTTGTAAATAGTATATGTTTAAATGGTCTATACAAATAGGATATTAGGAAAAATTTAAGTTGGTTTAATAAAATTTATTTTTTTATAAAAGCTGGTTTAAAGTGATTCATTGTGGTAAGGTCACGATTAATACACATTTAGATAACTAATCACTAGATTTTTTTATGACAACCAGATTGAATTTTATAAAGATAAATTTAGAGACAATTTTATTTATTATTTAAAACGATTTTTATAATTTAAGTGATTTCTAATTTAATGATTGTAAAAAACCCATTATTTAATTGAGTCTTGTTCGAGTAATGTCGATAATTGGTATAAGAATTTCCTTCTTTCGTATTGATATTTTATTTTTATGTGTTACATATGTCGTGGGTTTTTTTATGTTTGTTGATTTCTTTCGTTGCGTTTTATCCTCGGTGCATATTGTATCCCTTTCTTTCAAAGGATTTTAATGTCATTTAATCACGTCTATTTGCATATGTGGAATCTTTTCCTATATACATTACGAGCCTCTTACTCGAATATTCGTTTGTTTTCCTATTCGATTGTTTCGCTAACCTGTGGGTTACGTGATACGTTAAGTCGTGGAAGGCTTTGATGTGCTTGTGGGAATGGACCGGTTGTCTAAGAGGTCAGTTTGTGATAAATATGTCATGGGAAGGTTGGTTAGGATTACCGTTGAAAAGGTGACGGCGATACTTCAGGTTCATGGTGTAACGTACTCATGGAGTCGTTGAAACCTTAATGTAACAATGGTAGATGAACCAAAAATGGAGGGATTTTTCTAGTTACGAGATAATTGATGTGTTTTCGAGAAGATAAGACTTGTCAATGACACAACGCAATGGAAAGTTGGAGTTTGCGTAGACTTAGTTCCTGGAGTGACGCCAGTCGCCGAAGTCTCCCTTCGTCTAGGCACCTTTGGAAATGCAAGATTGTCTGAACACTTTAAGAGTTGCAAGGACGATGGTTTTTACGACCTAGTCATTTTCTTTGTGTAAGAGCACCAGTGTGGTTTGTTAAGATTAGGTATGGAGTTCATTTGGAGTGGGCTGAGTTTAGTTTTACTGAGAAGGAGATAAGTTGTATGACATAGGTTTCCTAGTGTGAGGCAGGTGAAGAATTGGGAAAGTACCTACGACACATTTCGAGATATGAGGTTTTCTTAGGATTGGCAGGTTACTTACCTACGTTTTATCGCAAACTTTGTTCTAGATTGTTAAACCATTATTTACCTAACTAGATTGGGATCAGAAGTATGAGTGAGGCGACAGCAAAACAAAAAGAGGCTTAAGAGGCTTTCTAGACCTTGAAGAATGATTTGTGTGATGCTTCGATAAATCAAATGTAGTGGTTGATGCGTTGAGTAGAAAGGGAGAGTGAAACTAAGACGAGTAAGAGCAATGTTCATGACTATCCAGTCAAATGTTAAGGACAAGATATTGGCTACTCCAAGTGAGACGTCCAAGGTAGAGAACGCGCCAGCAGAAATGCTGCGTGACCTGGACCAACAAATGGAAAAGAGGGCAGATGATGGTTAGTACTTTATGGATTAAATTGTATAGTGAGTATGAGTATGAAATTCGCTACCATCCAGGTAAGGCAAATGTGGTGACTGATGCGTTAAGTAGGAAGGAACGAGTGAAACCTAGACGTGTTCGAGCGATGGCTATGACCATTCAGTATGGAGTAAGAGGAATGATACTGGCAGCCCAAAGTGAGGCGTTCAAGCAAGAGAACGCACTCGCAGAAAGGCTACATGGTTTAGATCAACAGATGGAAAGGAAAGAAGACGAGAGTTTGTATTTTATGGATCGTATTTAGGTTCCATTGGTAGGAAGTGAAATGGATGAGGCCCATGCATCAAGGTAGTTGGTACATCCGGGAGCGGATAAGACGTACTATAACCTTGGAGACATGTATTGGTGGCCATGAATAGAGAAGGATATAGCTATCTATGTTAGCAAATTTCGGACTTGTTTAAGAGGTGAAGGCTGCAATGTCAAAGACTTTTGGCTTGCTGCAACAGCCTGAGATACTTGCATGAAAATGAGATAGAATCACCATGGATTTTATCACTAAATTTCTAAGGTCAAAGTAGTGAGTATGATGTGATTTGGGTGATGGTCGATAGACTGACCAAGTTAGCTCAATTTCTAGCTATACAAGAAGATTTCAAGATGTGAAGTTGGCAAAGATTTATATTGATGAGATAATAGCAAGGAATGGAATTCTGGTGATGATCAACTCAGATTGAGATGGATGATTTACCTCGTGGTTTTGGCAGACGCTGCAGAAAGTGTTAGAGACACGATTGGATTTGAGTACTGCTTAGCATCCTCAAGCGGATGGACAAAGTGAACGTATGATTCAGACTTTGGGAAGATATAACGAGGGCATGTGTTATTGATTTTGGTTGTAGCTATCATTCGAGCATAAGATGTGCTCCGTTTGAAGCATTGTATGGAATGAAATGTAGGTCGCCTGTTCTATGGGCAGAGATTAGAGAGAGTAGTTTGACTGGGCCTGAGTTAGTACTAGATACGACAGATAAGGTAGTATTGATAAAAGAAAAGCTCAAAGCGGCAAGAGACCGTCAAAAGAGCTATGCTGATAATAGACGCAAACCGTTAGAGTTTGAGGTAGGAGATCGGGTTATGCTAAAAGTGTCACCTTGGAAAGGTGTAATTCGCTTTGGGAAAAAGGGTAAGTTAGCACCGAGGTATGTAGGGCCATTTGAGATTCTTGAAAGAATCGGTCCTGTAGCTTATCGGTTGAGATTGCCTAAGGAATTGAGTGGTGTACATGACACGTTTCACGTGTCGAACCTGAAGAAGTGTTAGGCGGATGCTAGCCTGCATGTGCCATTAGATGAGATCAAGGTTGACAAAATTTTTCATTTTGTAAAAGAACCTGTTGAGAATATTGACCGTGAAGTTAAGAGGTTAAAATGTTGTAGAATGGTGGTAGTTAAGGTCCATTTGGGCTCGAAGCGAGGTCTTTAGGACTTCAGGTAAATTGAGTATCCACACTTGTTCGTTGAGCAAGGGATCATTGGGAGTTTTAGTTAAAGTTAGGTACGTAAGGTTTCTTGTAGACCTTAGTATGCCCTTAGATGTGTTTGTGCGATTATGGTTAAAGTTATTTTATGAATAAACTCGAAGTCGAGCCGATTCTTCAAAAACATTGGGCTTTGCAACAACTTATAACTTGGTTTCAAGACAGTTCTTGTTTGATGAGTTGCGAGACCGGGTTGTAAATGACGTTGTTACGCAACTTAAGGTTTTTGACGAGTTTCCTCGATGACGGGCGAGGTTCGAGTAGTTGGATGTTTCTTTTCGTTTGGAGCGGTTATGCTGTTATGCGTACCCTTTTGTGGGCAGGCAAAGTTGTTAGCAGTAAGATATCTTGTGAAAGTTAGTTGGAATTTAAAGGGTAACTTTGAGTTAACATGGGTATAACATGGGTATGGGAGGACTACTTTAAAGATAAGTATCCTCGATTAATTATTTGGTTGTGATAGATTTGAACCTTTTGGTTAAATCTCAAGACGAGATTTCCTAAAGGAGGGGATACTGTGACAACTATGACTTGAGCAGGTTAGTCAAACCGTTAGTGTTGACTTATGTATCTGGTTCAATGTATGGGTTATGTGTTATTTGTGCTAATATATGTTTATATATGTTTATGTAGGATATGTGAGATTTGGTAATCAATCCATTGAGCGTGATCGTCTCATTGGGATTAGATTTGTGTTGGATTTTGTGGAGTTCATTTTGTTCACTTTTAGTGACAAGGAAATGATTTTGGTGATTGAAGCGGTTTCGCGTTAATTGTGTAAGTAATTATACGTATACGTATTTATAGTCCACCTCACCCGATGATCTTCATCCCACATAAGAACACCAGATAAATAAATTTACTTAGCTTCCCAGACTTGCTGCTTAAAACATCTAAAAAACTAATAGAATAAAATAAAGAAAGAAACATTAGAAAGAAAAAGAGTGCTTAGCTTTAATATTTCTTATAAAAATTAAATACAGAAAAAATAAAAAAAGGCTAAAATAAAAGAAAATGACAAAATACTAAATAAAAAAATACAAAAAAAAGAGGAAACGAAAAATAAAAAACCAGATAAGAATGAAAAGAGAAACAGAAAAAAAAGTTAAAAAAAAAAAAAAAAAAAAAAAAAAAAAAAAAAAAAAAAAAAAAAAAAAAAAAAAAAAAAAAAAAAAAAAACAAACAAAAAAAAAAAAAACAAACAAAAAAAAAAAAAAAAAAAAAAAAAAAACTTAAAAGGTGCGAAAAAAAAAACAAAGAAATAGAAAAAATAATACAGGACAGTAACCCAAGCCCCAACGCCCCAACCCGCCTACCCCCCATCCACCACCACCGCCCCCCCACCACAAACAAACACTCCACCCCCTATACAACCACAAAATTTAAATCACACCCCCCCCCCACCCCCTACTCCCCCCCCCCCCCCCCACACCCCCCCCCCCACCCCCATCCCCAAAACCAAACCCCCCCCCAACACCCCATCAGCACCCACCCAAAGCCCCCCCACGCATCCAATCCATCATCATCTTACACACCAAACAACAAACTCCCAAAATACACAAAAACACACCCCCATTCCCACCCAAACAACCAACAATACCATCTAAACAAATCCACACCCTAAAAATCGAAAATGTCAACCCTCCACCACCATTCCAAAAATCCAACCCCCCCCCAACCCACCCACACCACCCCCCCCTGGGCCTACACACCAACACACCCCCAACACCCCACCCCCCACCCCCCCCCTGCCCCCCCAAACAACCCAACAAACAACAACCCCATCCCCCCACAGCCCCACCCCCCCCCCCCCAACTCCCCTCTTCACCCAATAGCATCCAACATCATAATCCAACCCGCCCCCCCGCACCCCCCCCCCCCCCCCCCCAACCCCCCACAAAACCCCCCTCCCCCCACCCTCCAACAATCCACACCCCCCGCCACAACGCAACACCCCCACACCCCCTCACACCCCCCCCCTCACCCGCGGAGAGCACACCCCACCCCAACCCCCCCCCCCCCACCCAAACACCCCCCCCCAACCCCCCCCTCAACCACCAGCTAAAACCACACCAGCACACAACCCCCAAACACACAACCCCACTCGCCCCAACAATCACCCTAACCAATACCAAAACAAACAAACAAAAAATAAAACAAAAAAACCACAAAACCCACCCTACCCACCCACCCAAACTCACACCAACCCCCAACCCACCCCCCACCCCCCCCCCGCCCCCCCCACAACCCCCCCCCCCCCCACACAGCCCACAAAAAACCCCCTACCCCCCCCCCTCACCAATCAACCACAAACTTTTCTGTTTTTCCATACACAATATATTCTTTTACTAACCCCCATACTTCATCCCCCCCTATTGGATAAACAACCAACTTACTAAACACGCCCCAAATCTAACCACCTTGCCCCTCCCCACCACACCACCATTAACACTCCCTCTGTCCTCACACACCCCCCGTGCAATTCCCACCCCATACTTAATTCAGATTTTTCCATACCCACAAAAAAACAAGAACAACATTACACATCACAATCTTTTTTACACATAACCATTTTCAACCCCAACTATACACCACAACCCCAACCACCCTTCAACACCCCCACTCCACCCCCCCCCGACCATCGCCCTCTACCCCACCCCCAACCCCCACCCCCACCCACACCAACCACAAAAACCCCCCCAACAAAACCACCCACTACCCCCCACCCCCCCCCCCCCCCCCCACCCCCCCCCAACCCCCCCCCCCCTCCCCCCCAAACACCACCACCACCCCCCCCCCCCCCCCCCCCCCCCCCCCCAGCTCCTCACCACCCACCCACAAACCCCCCCCCAACAAACAACCCCAATAAATAATTCACTAGTGTAATTCTACCCCCCACCCCCCCTACCCCCTCCCTCCACCCCTTCCACTTTCCTACACCAATAAACGTCTCCCTCTTCTCCGTCCCAAACCTCCTCTACCTGCCCTACATACCCTCTACCCCCCCCCAACCCCCCCCCCCCCCCCCCCACCATCCCCTCCCACCCGTCCAATACCCCCCCACCCCCCTCCTGTTTTATAACCCATACAAACCTAATACCTACGCCCACCCAAACTACCATAACCCCCCCCCCCGCACACCCACCCCTCACCCCACCCACCCACCACGCGACATACGCCCCCCACCGCCCGCCAAATCCACCTCCAGGTGCTGAAAACCATATGCACATCTGACCACCCCAGGGTGCACATTACCGTTCCCCCCCCCCTTTAATTGTTACAGGAATTACATGTGCCAACCCACACACAGTCGAAGAGCTACAACCCCGCACAGCCCCCCCAACCTATATATATATGAGTATCAAACACCGCTAGCTAAATCACGGCCAAAAACTATTAACGCGGCAACAGCCCAAAAGAATATAAAATACATACAATATACAGAGAGTACACACTCACGCATTCAATTTTTTTATATTATTTTTATTAATTTTATATTATTTTAATAGAATTAAATTTTTTTATTTTTTAATAAAAACAAGTAATATTTTGATTCCATACATTTAAAGCACGACGCAGAAAAAAAAGGTAAAAAGTAGGACCAAATAATTTACTCAACTTAAGTTCCCAATCCAACCCCCCCACATAAAAAAAAAAACAAAGGCCACGTTGTATAGAAAAAACAATTAAATAATATGGTAAATAGATATAGAAATGGAAAAAATCCCTGATGCGTTTTGACTCTGTATGATGAATTCCAAGATATAGTTACTTGAAGCAAAAATTGGTGTTGACTAGGGCTTCAGAATGCACGAATAAGTTCAACACCAAGTTTCTTTTTTTCAAAATATACCATATCATTGTTTCAGCAAGGTCCTACATAAAAGATTAGAAGACGAGTGCAATTTCTATCTCGCTACAATGGTACAAGAAAACAATTAAACACACAACTTTACAAGGATCAATACGCCGTATCCCAAACCCTAGGATACGCCATATGGTTCCTGTAAAAACAATTAAATTATTGGAAATTAAATATTAAATTTTAAATACTGATAACGTCTAGGCACGTCTATACGCCGTATTCAGAGGGTTTTGATACGCCGTATAAAGTGTCTGATAAGACAGACTCGTGCAACAAACAATTAAAATGCGACAAACAATTAAAATGACCAGGTTGTCTCCCGAGAAGCACTTTTGTTTTAGCTGGTCTTTAAGTTCGACCTTTTTCTTCTTTCAGTTCTTTTTCATTTGGTCCGTGTTACCTCTCATCTGTGATCTTTTCTGCTGAAGAGTTCGTGGTAGATGCAAGACATGCTGCCAGGAGTTCTTTCAACAGTACTAATTTTTCTTGGACCTACAGTAACGAATTCTTCATCATTGCCTATCGAATGTCGTACGACTGTAAATTCTTTAGTTTTGCACAGCTCGTCTGGGTTGTCGATGTCGCGATGAACGGGGATTGGTATCAGAGAATATTTCTTATTAATAACTTTGTAGATGTCTTTTGCTTCCTGTATGTCTAAATAGGCTTTATAAAATGTATCCAAACAAGTCTTTTTGGTGTTTTCCTCGCATGGTTCTTTGTATTCATCGAGGTCGCCAATCGTTCCTTTAGTACGTTCATTCACATAAAATTCCCATAGCCCATTTTTGGTATTTTTGTCAATCTCTCAATAGTTGTCGAATTTCGACGCCAACCGAAATATAAATTCAAAGTAATCCTTTCCGTTGTCCAGGTCATCGGGGATTTTGCTATTGCAAGTATAGGACAATGGGTAATATTTATGAAAAAATTTATCATTCAGTTCACTCCAAGTAATAGTTGTTCCATTTATTTCATTGTTCCACCATGTCTCTGCATCTCCACTAAGTGATTTTGAGAAGACGTGTAATCGTAGTTCATTCTTTTCCACATTAGGCATCTTAATCCATTCGGTTATTTCGAGCACCATTGCAATGTGGTCGGTAACGTCCCCTCCGTTCATGCCATTGAAGGCGTTGTTCTGCAATATTTTCAAAAATTCATCACCGATTTTTAGTTCGGAATCTGTGATCATCGGTGAGTTAGTATGTTCTTCAATCCCATTCTTTGTGTCATCATAGCTTGTTATCATCCTGAGTCGTAACCAGCAATCACCACTTTCTCAAAAATGGAGGAAAATGTTAGTAGGATATAGAAGATTTAAGCGTGAGGATTTTTGAGCTGTTATTGTATCAATTGATAAATACGTCGTATTCAATTAATTTAAATACGCCATATGTATCTGTCGAATGCCAATACGCCGTATTGATTTCACATAATACGCCGTATGTTTGGAAGAACAAATACGTCGTTTAGACTGTAAAATTCAATACGCTGTTCTGGGTAGAAGGTTTGATACGTCGTATCCAACTGGTGGATACGGCGTATCAGGTGATCAATCAAAACAAAATACTATTAAAAACAATTAAATGCTGGAATTTAAATAAATAATAAATATAAACAATACAAACAATACAAATAATTACAAACGGAATTAAAATGATTAGATTACACTAAATTAAATTAATTAATGGTTACAAATACTAATAAGAATAAGGTTTAAATTAATTC
>BQNB010008903.1:73416-88430 GCA_026074375.1 Tanacetum coccineum
TTAATTGTTGTCATGAATTGTTTTGGTAATTGCAGCAGCTAATTGAAATTTTATTTTGGATATTGTTGTATGTCGTAAACCTATGATTCTCGCTCAACTTTATGTTGACGTTTTAAGCATCATTTTCAGGTGAGCTTAATGGTGCTAAGATAGAGCGAAGTGGCTAGAAGAGACCGTAGGATGCTTGGAGTTTATTTATCCTCTCTGTTTGAATAAATGCGTTTGCATAAATTGTTTGGATTATGTTTTGCATGCCATTTATTAACGAGACATCTTTCTCATTAATAAAGACACCGTTAGGTTTTGGGTAGGGTTATGACACTTTGTGTCTTTGCTTTACTTTAGTTTTCATTTTAGTATTCTCTATATTGACACCATGTGTCGTGATGATATCTATTCTTGTTTCCGCCTCGCGTTTCCGCCTTGGCGGGGTGTGGCACAAGACAACAGCGAACGTTGAAATACGTGAAAGGTTGAATGAATTGAAAAGAAAGTCTGTGAAAACTAAGTTTGAAAAGCCATCGGTTTTTCAAAAACTAGATGCTTTTGAATTTCAAATAGCATCAATCATGGGTAAACCGACTCTATTTGCAGATTCTTTTGAAAAAAATATTTTTCAAAGCCAAGGTCAAGGTCGGTTCCAAGTCTAATGAGGAAAAAGATTTGTCAAAACCAGTCACTCTATAAATTTTTCCTTATAAAGAAAAAGAAGCACAAGAAAAAGAAACACAAGTTAAATAATACAAATGTGATTGCACTATGAATGTTTAAGTTAGACACTAGACCAACACAAACTAGAGCACCTCGGTTACCTCAGGATATTAGACAAACTAACCCACGCGTGTCTATTTCTACACGAGTTACTCACACTACTAACATTAGCATGCCACAACTTAAGATCACTCAAATGAACAATAGGGTCTTGCGAAATAATAATCAAGTGCAGAATAAGAAGATGGAAGTAGAAGAACACCGTAGGATTTTTAAGTTTTTGAATAATACAAAGTATGTAACTGTGCGTAATGACAATTTGAATGTTTCGACTTTGAATGTTAAGTTTGTTTGTGTGACTTGTGGCAAATGTGTGTTTAATGCAAATCATGATATATGTGTTCCTAAGTTTATTGATGATGTGAATGCTAGAACTAAGAAGCCTCAAGCAGTGCCTATTATTACTATGGAACCTACAAGAAAGGTAAACCAATCTGTTGCAACATCACATAAGAAAACCGTTGCTTCAGAATCCAATATCCATAAATCTAGAAGTTACTTTAGGATGCTCTTTGAGAATGCTAGTAAGACATGAAAATGGTAGATTGAAAAACAATCTCCAAAAGGATATAAATGGGCACCCAAAAAGAATAGTGAAAATGTGAAAACGAGTGTTAGCTTACCTTTAGAAACTAAAACTAGCAGTCATATTTCAACTTTGGAAGGTCATTTACATATTTCAACTTTGGAAGGTCATTTACAATGTCCTAATTTCAAAGAAACACATTGTAAATGACCTTCCAAAGTTAAAATATGTAAAAGATCATCTTTGTTCTTCTTGTGGGTTAGGAAAAGCTAAACATAGTAGTTTCAAGATGAAAACAGTCCCAAGCTCAAAAGGATGATTACATCTTCTACACATGGACTTACGTGGTCCCATGCGGGTAGAAAGTATAAATGGGAAGAAGTACATACTTGTGGTTATAGATGATTACTCAATGTATACATGGACTTATTTTCTAAGATCCAAGGATGAAACACCAAAGGCTCTCATCAACTTTCTAAGGATGATTCAAAGAGGACTTCAAGCTCACTTAAGGATAGTTCGTACTGACAGAGGAACAGAGTTCATGAACAAGACTCTACATACCTACTTTGAATAAGAATACATTTCTCACCAAACGACAATTGCTCGAACACCTGAACAGAACGGCGTTGTCGAAAGACGGTACCGTACTCTTGTTGAGGCTACTTAAACAATGCTTTCCGCTTCAAAACTTCCACTATTCCTATGGACTGAAGCAACAACAACCGCATGTTACACCCAAAACCGTTCACTCATAAACCTAAGACATGAAAAGATACCATATCACATAATCAACGAACGAAAACCTAATCTAAATTCCTTCACATCTTTGGTTGCACAGGTTACATAGTTAGAGATGGTTAGAATCTAGACAAGATGAAAGAAAAGGTGACGCTTGTATTTTTATAGGATATGCAACTCGGTCAAAAGGATTCCGAGTTTACAATAAGAGAACAAGGTTGATTGTCGAAACTATTCATGTCAACTTTGATGAATTAATAGTAATGAAGACTGATCAAAGTAGTTCAAGCCTCGCACCCCAATGACGTCAGGCTTCTGATCACAAGTGTTCAGAACCCATAACTCAAGGCCACATCAATGAACCTTAGTTCAACGCTAGTTCCCCAAGTTGTTCCTACAGCATACATGACAATCACATCGTCATTACAAGAGTTGGAATTATTGTTTAGTCTGATGTTCGATGAATACTTCATTGGAGATAATCAAGTTGTATCAAGGTCTTTCACTGTCACTGATAAACGTCAACAACATCATACTACTCCATCTACATCAACAATTGTTGCTGCAGATTCACCTTAATTAAATGTTCACACGGCACCGGTACCAACAACTCCAACAACAATTGTCAGTGCTAATGGAAACAACAATCAAGCAGTAGATGCACGTTATCACGAAGACAGATTTATTAACCCTTTTGTTACACCGGTATCCGAAACTCACAATGTTGATCCGTTAAACATGCATATATTATACCAAAGATACCCTTTAGAATATCATTGGACAAAACATCACTCATTAAAACAAGTCTTTGAAAATCTATCAAAGGACAAAACGAGAACTGGAATATTTTTAAGAATGTTCATTAAAAATCATGACACTTAGCTAAGAATATGTTTATAAATAAAACAAAGTCAAAGCTTAATCGTAAGCTACTGAACCTCTTACTTTTCCATCACTATTTTGTTTTAAATTCATGTATAATATAATTAGGAGGAGGGTTAATGTGAGAACTTTCTTAAAGTTATAAAAATGAGAACTACTCTAAAATACCATTAAAACATTGATACATAACCATTATAGAACAGATACATCAAAATATAATATATTAATACAAGTTAACATTAATTCGACTAATAACCAACTCATACATGAGTAACGGATTGCTGATACACAATTAAAAATTTGATACTTATACATCAAAATCTCAAAAAGCTAATTTCTTATACATAAATTGATACACCTAATACACAACAACCACTCAAAACTTGATACACAATACCAAAACTTGATACACAATACATGTCGAATCAAAGTGTATCACTTAGTTTACGTCAATTTCTAAAGGAAAACCCATCAAATCTTTAACAATTTTAGTTGTAATTAATTATGTTTTTATTTTGTTTTAAGGAGAGTGTCATTTGTGAGATTTTGGTTGGTTCTCATTTTTACAACTTTAAAAAAAATCTCATTTGATCTCAATTCATATAATTAGAATGCATATAAAGATATAGAAAATTTTTGATGTCGAACTGAAAACCATAGGGCTAGCCCCAGAAGTGACTCAAAAGTCAACTTATACTTTTTTTGCAGTTTCAGTTTTCTCTCTCGTGCAACTTACACGCAACCTTTTAAGCACAATAAGTCGACTTACACTATAAAAAACTGACCCAACAAAAATACATTTTAATTAAATTAACACACACAAACAAGCACACGATCTCAGTCGAGTTTCCGACCCATTTATCCCAATTCTTGCTTCGCGACCAACAAAGACTTTTGGGTTGCAGTGAAGGTAACACGTTCGCCAGTCGATCGACGAAATTGATTAACCTCCCACTGCGCCCAACCTAAACCTAAACTAATTTTTATCAAGTTCATACATAATTCACTAGGGCCCACATGTTTAAGATATTTTAATAATAACAGGGGTAAACATCATAAAATACTAATTTATTACACTCTATTACATTTGTTGACTTCACTTCATCTCACTAAATGAACAGTACCCCATTTTTAATTCTTTTATATACTATTTTATTCTTGGCGGTTGGTATTTTATTATTTTAGTAAACTACAAGGCAGTTAGATGTCTCCATAGTGGCCATCAATTTTTACAGAAGCTTTCTCTAATGCCATCTGTGATGTTAATGCTTGATGATTAAACACGTTGGCTCATACGTGTTCCGCACAGACACAAACCCACCGCCCCCAACACACACTGAATCAACACAAAACACAAACAAAAAACACATACTAAAAACACACAGATCTTAGACTACCACACAAATCCTCTCGGCACACACAAATTTTTTTAGATCCATCCTTACCCTGCACCTCACCGCATCGTCAATTGGTGATAATATTACATCCGAACACTTCCCAAAATTAATAAATCAAAGAAGGTTGTGGAAAATAAAAAGAGAAGTAATCCTCAGATGTGTTACGATTAAGTTGAATGGAAGAAGGTTAGTATTATTTTCCTCAAATTTAATTTTATGTAATTGATTTACTTTATAATTTTAGGTTTTCGGTTTCAATTGGTTTCATGCGATAAATTTATACGTGGTGAAATATGGGTTGATGGTGGATGGGTATGTTAGGCATTCGTTGATTAGTATGTATGCGAGATGTGGGGAATTAGGGTGTGCGCGTAAGGTGTTTGATGAAATTGCTGACAGGGATTTGGTGTCGTGGAATTCAATGATATTTGGGTGTGTGGAGATGGGATTTGCAAAAGGTGCGTTGGAGTTGTTTAAGGAGATGAAAAGGGATGGGTTTGAGCCAGATGATATGACGGTTGTGAGTGTCCTTGGGGCGTGTGAGGATTTAGGGGATTTGGGGTTGGGTAATGTGGTTGAGGAGTATGTTGGGGAGAATGAGATGGAGGTGAATTCTTATGTTGGTTATGCGTTGATTGATATGTATAATAAGTGTGGGTATTTGGTGTTGGCAAGGAGGGTTTTTTATAAGATAGGTAGGAAAGATTTGGTGACGTGGAATGTCATGATTACAGGGTAAGTAACTAAGTACTTCTTTTTTTCATATCAAATTATGTTGTTTTGTGATTGCTTTAAGTGGGAAACCAATCTTGATAATTGGGGTTAAAAATGGCTGTTTCTTTATGAGCAAACCGCATACCTATTGTTTTTACAAAAATAAGACATGTTTGATCCTCGTATACCACTTAGAATCTCTAAAGAATAGTGGTAATAGGATGGTTTGAGAGATAATGGTCGTATATCAAGAACATTATTTGAAATAAGCTAATTTATAATCGGCAAGGAGAGACGTACCTCTTTTGAGGTAGTATTGTATTCCATCTAATATTATATAAAAATTACAGCCGTCATCATAGTCCATTACACCTAATTATTATTTATAATAAGTCTTGATTTTCAAGTCCAATCTAATCTAATTTTTGGATGATTGTGTGATATTATCAGGTTAGTGAAGTTGTTTTCAAGGATAGCTAAAATTGGGAATCATAATTGCGGATATCCGGACTTCAACTTGCATTAGCAGCCGCTACAGAATGGGGATACGTTGTGTTTGATTTCTGTTTTCGAAGATAAGTTTTGTTCCTTTTTTGATTTTGGTTAAGTGTGATGGTTTAAATTTTGATTTTTGTTCACATGTTATGCAGAAACATGACATGTGCGAGGATCTTTTCGAGACTTCCATGGTGGGCAGTCCAAGGAGAGCATAAACCAAAATGAGTAAGCCACTGATTTGTATAACTTTTGTTCCATAAAAAAGAAAAAAGAAAAAGTGTGTTTAGCATTGCTTATTCATGTGCTTATTTTTCCAGAGTTTAGATTTGTGAGGGCATTATTGTCGGGGAATCAATCAAGTGATAAGGAGATGGGTGCATTATTGCCTATTGCTTCAGGTACTACTTACTCACTTTTCAACCTACTTTATGCAGTTATGGCGTATTTTCTATAAGAAAATGCAATAAGACTCGCAAGCCAAAAGAAATAACGGGTTATAGACCGTCAATGGAATGTTTTTTGTTTCAGATAATCACTTTTTTGTTTGATTAGTCACTTATAAATGAAACTACTTCTTTTTCTTGACAGTAATGATGGTCGAAGATACTATTAGCCAAACAAGGCAGCCACAAAAGGTGTGTTTGAAAATGGGTATCTTTCTAATGGCTCAAAAAATATAAAAATCTTAATATGGTCTGTATAATATTTTTGTAAGGGTGGTGGTTTATGCAGGTTACATAATTTGTCAAAACATGTAACTTACTGATTTGTTGATTGAGGCCGACAACTTTTATCTCATGTAAGTTTATGATAAACCATTCATTTATCAATTGTTTGATAAATGCTTTCTCTCTTTGATTCGAAGGTGAGGACTTGGAATCTAATTATTTTATTTGAATGCGACATACATGTATGAACATAATAGGATTGACCACATAGTAGCTATTCCTCAGAAAAACACAAATACACATTTATAACATGATAAAGTATATACTTTTGGGGCAGACTGTGTTGAGATATATGACCCTTATCGAACTAACTTTATGCAACTAGAGGTACTAACTTTTGGCCTTTTACTATTAATTCAGGGCCACGGGACAATGCCAAATTATATATGCAAATAGTGGGCTTCTGAATGAAAATAGTGACATTTATAGCTATGGAATTATGCTTTTGGAAGAAATCACAGGACAAAATCCTATAAATTATAGCCGTTTATCATAAGAGGTACAAACTATTCATTAGGAGTCATCGTTCATTAGAAAATTTAAACCGTTATGTAGGACTGGTTAGACGGGTTCAGTTCGGCCAGGCTACACTTTTATAGTCGCACGTAGCTTGATATGATTTGGTCAGAAAAGTGGCAACATGGGCGGGTTTGTTAAAAGGGTCAAAACCGGTAAATTTATATGTACGATCCAACCAGGTTTATTGTTAAATTGAAGCTAATGAGGCTTAAAGAGTAATAAAGTATTGGGCTTTTTGTTAATATAATGAAATTCATGTAAAATAGTTGTTATTAGAATTTTTAACATAGTTTGGTTTATATGTATTTTTGTTTAAGTTTCCTTAAGGTTTTGTAGTTGTAATTTAGCCGTGCAGCTTATAGGCCGGGGGGATTTTGTATGGTGTAAGCAGAATTGATCGCAGACTAGATGTTAAATATTTGTTAATACAGTAGCATATGTTGGTACGTGGTGGGTGTTTTGTATACGGATTGATTGGGACAAAGCTTAGGCATGTCACTTGACAAACGTATATGAGTTGCATTATTCATCTTTATATATGCATAAATGTGTTCATCATGATTTTTGTGATTAGGCATGTCTTCTTTATCTGGAAAAAAGAGGGAAGTATGAATACATGTCTTAAGTACCTGTTACGAGCAAGTAGTAGAGTTGATGTTGACTGAACGTGGGTTTATTGTCAATTGGAGAGTCACGCTTCAAACTTGCAGCTGTTAATGAAAATGAAAATCAATATTTGCAGTGGTTTTTCGATGCTTGCAAAGGAATTCCTCAGGTATAACTATCTTCTTGATACCCCTACCAAATTTCTCGCTTAAATGTTCAGCGTGACTTTGCAGCGTCTATTAGAGGTGGTGAAACCGGCGGGCTATGAATATTGGGTAAAGGGTCAACATGGGTTATATTGTACGGGCTATACACTGTTTTCCAAAAAAAATGTTATATATTGTTGCAGAAAAAACGTTTCTATAGATAAAGTTATACCGGTTGTCGTCGAGGCTACTAGCAGTTTTAAATATTGATCGATCATAATTTATTGGTTACAAATTGAACATACCTTTGACAACATTTATAAGGAATCAGTCGATGTTAATATCCTGTAATATTGGACTGCTGGCTTGGTGTACATCACACACAAAATCCAGACCCTTATACAGGCGCATTCGGGTCTTATGGAGAATGAGTTCTACAAATTAATGATTCAATAATTACAATGAAAGACCGTTTTTTCTTGGGGTGATGATTGGCCTTCTCTGTTTTATTGGTGCTGAATGTTTGTTTAGTGGCCACTGATGACGTGCACTTTACATACTTGCAGTGGCCACATTCCTCATACGATTGCTTCCTCTCCTCGCATGTTTCAAAAAAAGCAACCAGTTCAGGGTTTTGGTCCTCCAAGTGAAACTAAAAGGTATGTTTAACTCTCACACTTGCATAAACGTTGTCACATGAACGTGTGAATTAATAGTTGGTGAAACAGTTTCGTATAATATCAAGGTTGTGTAAGGTTATCACTTAAATATAACTACAGCAACACTCACTCTTAAAACCAAACATAGGCAATACAAAAAGATGAAGATTTAGGCCTATATATATATACATTCTTTTTAGATTCTATTTAGTGTACAACAGTAAGTTGTTAAAGCGTGTTTTGATGAGATGACTTGGTTTTTATTTATCGGGCATTCCTCTGTCAAAATATGATTTTTGGTACCCCTGAAAGCAAAAGCCATCTGGTTATGTTGCAGCTATTTACTTGCAGAGAGTTATTCATAATCATTTTACATTTGTTCATTGTTCCACTTACATATAATCAAATTTTGAAATCTTGACTGAGATATTCATGAGTACTCACATAACTCTTTTGTGAATCCAAAAACAAGTGAACAATTTAAACAGTTTTATCCTATTTGTTTAGTGTAGGAACATTACATACGACATATTTATAGAAACCATGTAAGATCAGAGGTTGATCATGACCGGGTCATGCAGTGTCTTGATGTCATCTTAAGCTATGACTATCAAGACACATGGACTGGCCAAGAAACTGTATGTTTTATCTATTCATAATTCTATTTTACTTGAAACATATGCCATGTAACTGTAGAAATATGAAGTCCTATTTCATGATGTTTACCTTGGAACACTAGGAACAGATTTTTAGGTATTTACCCCTTGATCAGGTCTTAGTTCAGTTTGGAGATATATTAAGGGCTGAAGAGTAGCCATTGCAACACCGACTGCAGCCGAAGCTGAACCAAAGGAAGAAGTTTCACCTAAACGACCTCCAGTTGGACCCAAGGGAGAAGCTAAGGTAAATGGTTCATATGTATTTTAATATATGTTATTTAAAGGGTGTTTGGGAATATGTTTTAAGAGTTATTATCTGATTATCAGGTTTTCAAATTGTATATGATTAGTTTTTGCCATGTGGGTATAAAATGATTTTGATTATCAGGTTAGCATTTAAGACGTTATTGCAGCAATACCGATTTTGACTTTTAAGGGTTAGTCCTTTAGTCCATATATATAACGCCCCCATTTTTGACATATAGCAGCGGAAGCTAATCTGGGGTATTATTTCATAGTACAACAGTCATAATCATAGAAAACGACTCGAAAGAGACGTTTTTAAAAGATAAGTTATCATTCATTATTTCATTAGAGTTTTTACAAACAAAGGTCCCAAAATCTACATGAAAACATAAAGTTTGAATGATAACAGTTTAGCCATCTTCAAGTCCATGCCACTCCGTGCCATAAGATGTTCAGTTACCTGAGATAAACATGCTAAAAAGGTCAACACAATGGTTGAGTGAAATTCATAGGTTTATAATAAATAGTGTGAATACAAGTCATCATAAGAGTGGGTTACGTTGTTATACACCCATAAGTGTAATAATTGCAATGAGTACAATTATTATGGAAAACAGTATTATTGCGTCTAAGCTCATGGCACTCAAACTGACTAGTGTATATATCAATAATGATATATATAAAGAGATTCGTCAATCCCAATAGGCCTATTCATAATATTCACGTTCACTCGCAAGTGATTAATGGTCCATGATGGTGGGGGTCTTTTGGCATAAAGGGACTTAGACAACAGATGCAATAATATATCAGGATAGCATACATTTAGAAAACACTTGTATTCATGGTTTATAGCATGTATCCCCCTCACGGGTTTATGAAATAGAAGATTTAAAAGTGAGGCTATGAACTCACCTTAACAGTATAGGGAAATCTGATTGATGGCAAAAGTATATCAAGTGAAAGTAACGGCTTCGTCACGCAACCTGGGGTGATATGTCAAGTCTTAGTGTGATAGTTTATGTTTCAAAACTTCATAAAGTTTAACGTATATCTTTGATTTATTAAATTATGGAAATATTGTATCGCTGTTCGGGCTATCATAATCCAGAGGCCATGTAGTATCGTTTGAGGAGCCAGGGCACTTTAAATCGTAAACCCAGCAAACTCGTCAAAACGAAAACTCAAATGAAACCCTTCATATGAAATTCCCTAGTAACGTGATACGATAAGATTTTAAGTTTCTTCAAAAGTTAGTTGATGATAAATTATGTTAAATATATAACGAAATAATGCGTCGATTTATGATTAATAACGATAAATGTGTCGGGTTTTAATAAAATCGAGTTTTATAATATTAATATATATTTTTATAATTTATATAAAAATATTATATTTTATATTTTTAAGTTTGCAAAATTGGCAATATATACCCTTGGTTTATAAACTTTTACAACTTTAGTCCTTTATATATAAAGTATATATAATTTAAACCTTTAACTTTGAAACTTGGCAAAATAGGTCCTTATAGTTATAACTTTAGATTAATGACATTTTCAGCTCCTTTAGTTATAAATTTCAGAAAGTTACGATATATACCCCTATGCATGGAAATATTTGCAAAACAAGTCCAAAAAGCCATGCAAGCTTATTTTACCAGGCTTGGTTTAACTTGGGCTTTGAGCCTGAAACACGGACAATATTAGATTACAATCCAAGCCCGTTGAACCCGACTAGCCTATTACAATACAAGACCTAGTTTGACTTTCTAAGACCGATAACATTCTTGTTTGACTTAATATAATTAAGGCTAACAATCTCCCCCAATGTTGAGGTCTCTTCCTTTAAACTCCGCTGTTACCACGATGTATTGAAGATATGACGTTTAACGTTTATGCTTTGCCTTGTTATGGTCTTGTCTTGTTTGTAATGGCTTTGTTCATCCATGCTTTGTGATCTTGATTTTGAGCCTTTATCTTTTGACTTTAAATTCTTGAGATCGTTATCTTGCATCATCTCCTTGACTTGAATCATCTTGATTTGACTTCCTTGATCAACTTGTGCTCTTGACCAACATGCTCATACTTGTTACATTCTTGTTTGACATATATGATTATAAGTCTAACAATCTCCCCAATTGATGATTCTTTATTTGATTTTGAGGCTCTTTGATGGTGGGGAAGTTTAGAATCAACGATCTTGATGTTGAACGATTGACTTTGAAAGCATGAGTATGAGCATGTGGTTTATGAATCCGACTTCGCTGGAATGAGGCTGCAACACCGTCATCTAAACCTGAAATAAGACAGTTAGCAATAAAAGATGAATATGGCTTTGTCATTCATCTTGAGTTCGGTTGCATTAACCTTCAGTTTCCTGTTTTATAGTATAAATATTATACCTGTGATCAGGTAGATTCAAAGAATCTCCTTGACAGGGTTTCCAGCTCAAAGCGTAGGATCTTCTAACACATATGTATCAGATTCACCATGCTTGCTAGTTCTCATTACCGAAACGTCTCAAAGCAGACAACACGGTAAGAGTGAATCAGATAGTTACTATCTTTCTGATTTAGTCGTCAATTCATTTACTGGACCAAAATTGATATCCAGTTATCACAAGCTTGATTCATATAGAATCTTGCAAGTCACCTACCAAGAGCTTGTTTGATGTTGGCTCAAGCAGGATTTCCATCTTCACTGTGAATACTTAAGTATCACTCGGATGTTCTGGCAAGATCTCAAGGATAATGCGTAGGACTCTTTGTTACAACTTGTGAACTTTATGGTGTTCAGCAAGAGTATTTTGACATTGTGTCCTAATGAGATTTATAATTTGATCTCTTCTTGGCTCTAGACTCGATTTGTGCACTTTTGGTTTTAGTAATCGGAGGCTGGAGCAGACTGTCACCTATTCAATATTAACAATCTCGGAGTGAGATGTCAATAGATAACGTGTGTATCTCCGTGACAAATGAGACAAGTTTCTTTTGAGAGAAACCCGAATGGCTGGGAAGGGTTGTGCATTGCATCACTGGGTCCATGACGACTTTCTTCAATATCAACAATCATCATTGTGATTTTGATAGATTATGTATTGACCCGGTTTCTGCCTAAGTTGTTTGGAGGGCTTCTTTCTTTTCACCCTTTATCCATACATTTCTTTTTAATTCTTCAACCCCTTCAATGCTTACCAAGACGTCATTACTAACACCTTGTTGTGATTGTTCCAGTGTTAGCTCAATCTTAGTCGGCATTTTTCCCTTATACACATTCTTCTCCATTCATACCTAAGGACTGCTATTTCTAACTATGGAGTGTCCTTGGGTAGATCCCTCCGGTTCTGGTTGGATCGTAGGACTTATACCTAACCTAACCACCTTATGACTTCAGAATCGTCGTGAAATTAATAGGTTGTTGGGTATGAGATCGAACCATAAAACCATTTTCTGACATTGTTATTTTCAAATACTCCCCCTACACATGTGCTCCGAGATTCGAAATTGTTTAGCACATGAAGGAAAGAGTTGCACTTAGAGTCTTAAAGATCACATTTGTCTATAACGTATTTTAATCACATTTTCTCCCCTTATTTTAAATAATAAAACACTTAGTATTTGAAATACCAATTGATTAAAATTTGACATGAAAAATTCCATGGGGAGAAAAATTATACCACGATATTGCATGAATTCATTTTTCAGATTGCTCCCCTTTAACAGTATATGTGGGATACCAATATTTATTAAAACTTGACATTGGAATGAAAAATTGATATGACACCACAAAATGTTAAAGACGGAGTGAGATGCCTTAGTGAACAATGTATATTATTAATTGACATTAAGTTTCCACATTTTAATTTCACAAAATGTGTTTGGATACATAAAATTGACATTTATGAAATGTACCCAACACATTAAAAGGCTTTGGTTTTAAAAAGCTCCCCCTCAGAAATTGATTCACATAAAATGACATTCTACGTACTACAATTCTTTGAAAATTATTCGAGGAAGGGAGTGTTGAACACACAATTTTAACAAATACCACTTTTTATGGAAAAATACCACAAATTATATTGTAGACAATTTTGACATTGAAAGTTCTTTTTGAAAAATTGTGTTCAACGATTTTAAAAACATGATAGAAGACTTCTCTTCTATTTTAGAGTAAGCGCACTGAAGCGTACACTTCCCTATTACATTCGGGACCGAGTTATGCACTGAAATGTACATAAGTCATAGAGAATTTTTTTTAGAAATGACATGTTTTGAAAGCATTTGAAACTCTTGCTCGAACTTCATTTACACGCCCGTGTCGATGTTAATCAACATTTTTAGGTACGTAAATGTTATCGATTCCAAGAGACATGTCGAGAAGATTCTTTTTGGTATTTTTGAAATTTTTCTGATTTTATATTTTGTTTTTCTAGGTTTTATATTTTTCTATTTTCTTTTTGTTGGTTTTATATTTTTGTATTTTCTTTTTCAATTTTTTTTTATAAATCAAAAATAAAGAGAGAATAAAAATATTTACAAATTGATGTTTGATGGATCAAGCAGATTCAATTGCCAGAACCTCCAGTTCATCTGGAGTCAAACATCTCATACCGAGTCGTCTGACAAGATACTTAAACCTATCTTCCGATAAAGCTTTAGTAAACAAGTCAGCTAACTGGTATTCAGTTCCGACAAAGAATAATTCAACAATACCCTTTTTAACTTGTTCCTTTATGAAGTGATATCTGACATCGATGTGCTTGGTACGGGAATGTTGGACTGGATTGCACGAGATGGCTATGGCTGCCTTTGAGTCATAATACATAGGTATTTTATCAAAGTGGAAGCCATAATCTGTGAGCTGAGTTCTCAACCATAGAACTTGTGCGCATCACGCAGATAAAGAAACATACTCGGCTTCTGCTGAAGACATTGAGGTTCAGTCCTGCTTTTTGGATAACCAGCTGACTAACTTATGTTGGGAAATAGATTGTAAAAGACTTAATACTGGTAGTATAACAATTAAGTCTGGTAGTAATAGTTAGTCCTGTTAGTATTGAGTTAATACTGGCAGTACTAAGTTAAGTCTGACAGTACTAAGTTAGTACTGGTAGAGTAGCAATACTAGAGTTAGTACTGGTCATAGTTAGTTCTGTTCATAGTCAAGTCTGTTTATGTAACAGAATAGTAATAGTTATCTTAGAGATATCTTAGGAGATATCTTAGGAAAGGATATGTATTATCCTTTGACGTTTGTAAAGCCCATTAGGGTTTCCTTGGTGTATAAGAGGAACCCTAAGGCACAATGTTAAATAGTACGTTTTGAGAAATATCAATAGAAGCATAGAGCTTAATAGCAATTTAGAATTATCGTGTCTTCTTAATTCTTGTGTTAAGATTCCGCATTAACACTTGATATTCATAGTCAGTGTCTCTCATATAGTTGATTTGGATTTATCCAAGTTATCTATAGTCTTACAAAGGCTAGTCAGATCCTATACCAAGGACCTACATATGGGTCCTGGTCGATCTTCCTCCAGGTTGTAAGACCGTTAGGAGTAAGTGGTTTTTTTAAGAAAAATACCGACGTGGATGGTATTGTACACGTCTATAAAGCTCGTCTTCTAGCAAAGGGTTATACTCAACTCTATGGGGTTGATTATAAAGAAACGTTCTCACCTGTCGCTGACATTAGAGCTATTAGAATTCTCATATCTATAGTAGCATACTATGATTATGAGATATGGCAAATGGATGTTAAAACAACCTTCTTAAATGGTTATCTTGATGAAGACATCTATATGGTGCAACCTGAAGGTTTTGTTGATCCTAATCATCCCAGAAAAGTAGGGTTAAAGCCGTACAATACCAATGAACTTTAACAAATTTATCGATTTGGTACGTGAACTATTTTAATTATCTATTAA
>BQNB010008904.1:0-15910 GCA_026074375.1 Tanacetum coccineum
TATAGATAAATCAAGAAGTCTCCAATTAGTCAAACCCTATAAGCTATAGATGTGGCGGAAATATCTCAACGGCTCTTTGATTGAGGAAAAATCTGTTAGGACTCAAACAGTACTAACGGTCACTTAGCAGCACTAAGTTTGGTTTAGCAGTACTAATTTTAAGTCTAACAGTACTAACTTCATCTAGCAGTAGTAATACTTGCCTGACAGTATTAACTTAACACTGACAGTACTAAGTGTGGTACCAAGCAGTATTAACTCTAAACTTGATCCATCAAAGATATTCAACACCAATGTAGACTCTCATATACTCTATTTCTGTTTTTAGACTCACAAAATATCTTTATTCTTTTTCCTCACAAAACAGACAATTTGGGTACAGTTTGCCATCAATTCCTTAAGTTCCAAACTATCCTCCCTACTTCTAAGTGTGTAACCTCTTGAGAGAGGTTGTTGATCCCATGCCTTGATCGATTCTTTACCTTGTAAAGAGTATGTCACCTTAGATAAATTCAAAATAACAATGGTTGAGACTTTGTTTGTATATCAAAGTGTATGCGGAATCTACACTTTGATACTCTAGAGGTATTTATCAATGGAACAATACTTAAACAAAGAACAATGAACAAAACACAAAACTGCTTCAATATTGTTGACAATACGAGTACTCTTGATTAGTACTAGGGTTACAAACCTTAAAGCTTTACATTCTTTTTTCTAAGATGTATCTCTATCTCTTAAGCATATATAAAACCTTAACCTAGGATCTCCTTTTATACACCACAAGGAATCCTTTACAAGATAACTACCAAACTTTTAGGATCAATAACAATCATAATCATATACAAATCTTCCTAAAATATAAACGATATACATTCCATATTTATCTCATTGTATCCTTATCTCTAAGTCAGCAGCTTTGACCATCAGCAATATTAATCATTCTTCTAGCAGTATTAACTAACACTTGGCAGTACTAAGTTTGTACTGGCAGTACTAACTCCATTAGTACTGTTAGTTATACATTGGCAGTATTAACTCTTGATGAAGATTTATTCCCAACACATGAGTAGTGGTACAGCCACTTCTTGTCTCTTCCGTATGATCGCTGAAAGTCTCAAATTCAGGTAAAGAATTATCCAAATGAGAAAGAGAAGTATTGGACTCCTCAAAGAACGAATCACTATCCACGACGGGAATAGGAAATGAAGAGGGAGACTTAAACACATAATCAGGGGTGGGGTTATTTTTCAAAGATTCGATATTAGTAACAAGACGACTAATGTTCAACAATTTCTCACGAAGAATAACGTCTTGGATTTGAAAAATATCTTCTAAGTCAAACTCTTTCTCTTCTTGATCTTCATTCACCTCCTCTAATCTATCGTACTCCAAATTGAGAGGTGATGCTTCAACGTACTCGATGTTCTCATAAGAATCGTCATCACTTGAAGTACCATCATTGTTAGAATCGGATAAAATCTCAGAATGATCGTTCAAAGCATCAAAAGTGGAAGGATCTTCACAAACGGGCACATCACACGTATCTTCGGAAATACCCTCGAACTCACTTGGGATTGGGACAAGGTTCTCAACACTAGACTTTATTAATTCGTCCGATTCTGTTGCTGGAATAGTGTCAAGATGCTCATCCTCCATTATGAGAGAGTCAACGGGCTCCTTGGTTGATAAAACGGGTGTGATTGCAATGGTATAGTCCTCGTCATCATTATAGCAAATGGGAATCTTCCAATATCGATCTTTAGACGCTTGCTCTTCCGCAATTCGCCTTTCTTCTTCCTTCTTTTGCATAATTTGACCAACCATATCACATATGGATGTCATTTGCTCCATAAGCTTATTTTGAGAATTGAGAAACTCATTTTGAGCATTTAAGATTGGATGATTAACGGTATATTGCGGGGGTTGAAATTGGTCAAAACCAAAAGAATTAGGATCATAACAAGAATTTTGCTCATAATATTCTTCATTCATTGGTTGACATTGAAAAGTTTCATGAGGACCCCCACAATTTTCACAACAAAGATATTGTTGTTGAAAATCATGAAAATCTTGCGGGACATTAAAGTCTTGATTGTAACACGGTTCCGGATAGATAAACGGAACTTGATGTGTACAATAGTGACCATAACGAGCATCGTTCCCGCAAAATTCACAAGAATTCAAAGAAGGTTGTGGAGGTGGGTTGAAAACGTTAGGAGAATCATCAACAAAATTAGGTTTGGAATCATAAGTGAATGAATTCTCATCTTCAAAATTGCATGTTGGATGAACACTTGGCAAAGTCTGTGGGAGCTCATTAATAGTTTGATTGCATTGTTCTGGATTAGAGATAATCGAAGCTTTTGGTGGACAATTATAACCAATATGAGCATCGTTCCCACAAGACTTGCAAGTACATCATTGACAAAAAATTCCATCTAACGAATCACCACACTCGAAACAACAATTGTGGTTGCTTTGTAGAGGACTTTGCGAAGAATTTACACCGGGGTCTTGATTGAAGACGAATGGCTCTCGAGGTGTACTAACAACGTTAGTGTTGTGTTTAGATGCCTCGGAAGTGTTTAGAATTTCGTTTTTACCATGAATTGCATACCAACCTTCATTCAAACACTTTCGCACAAAAGCACAAGATCGACAATATAAACCATCAACCGTGTTTCCACAAGTTGCAAGCATTTCTGATGGGTTTAGGAACAAAGACTCTTCTTCAAGACCTCCTTTTGAACAACAAAAGTCTGCAGTGTACAAAGCTCCACAAGTCATGCATTCTTTAATCGAGAAGAGGGGGTTCAAACGATAATCGAGTGACGCCATAAGAATTAAACAATGTAGAGGGTTAATGAAAAGAATTAAATGGATAAGAAGGAAAAGAAGATTCTTTTGGTTTTTTGAGTTTTTCAAACAACATATTTTATTAAAGGATAAAACGAGATCGAATAACTTAAACCTAATAATCAACAAGCTTCACGGTAGCTCTCTAAAAGTGTTTAACTTTCAAAGGTGAGCCATATATCGCAAGTGACACAAAAGGTAAGTTTTTGAATCTTTTATTCGAGTTGGGAACTTATTATGGATAATACCTCAATTGAAGGTATTATTTGTTGGTGTTCTTTTACCAACTTTGTTTATTTTTTTTTATTTTTTTTATGGGCAATTATTATATTTTTGATTTTTTAGATTTTTTTTTTAGATTTTTGGTTTTATATTATACTAATAAAAGAAAATGAAAAATATTTTTGTATTTTATATATTTTTATAACAAGAAAAATAACTTCACAAGGAAGGTTCTTAAAAAAGCTAATCTTCGAACGAAACACGATAATCGTAACACACTGAATAAAGCTTCCCCGGCAGCGGGCGGCGCCAAAAATTGATACACGTTCGAACACACTATATATAATATAATATATAAGTATATAAGAAAAGTAACAATTATAGTATAATTAGTATTTTCCGTCGGGTTCAAGAAACGAACTTCTAACCAAAGTTGTCTCAAAAACCTCCCGGGTCGTTTTCTCCTTGACAGAAGTAGAATTGAAAATCGGTTAAGTCCGTGATTCTGCGGCAGTTTCGAATTGGTTTAAAAGATTTTTGATTTGGTTTTCTAAATTCTACTTGACATAATGATAAAGTAAATAAAAGCATAAAAACAAGCAAAGCAATTAAGACAATTAAACAAGTAAATCATTAAACAAAAACGTATTTAAAACGAGACAAATAAGCAAGCTTAGAAATTCAACAAAAACAATCTAATATTAATGCTAGAATTATACTAGCAATTAAACTACAAAGATATGCTAAATTGATCTAAAAAGATATGAAAAAATGACTAATACTATGTCTTGCTAGTGACGTGAAAAGTTCCTCAAGTATGAATTAAGGTTTAACGAATTAAAATCCTTAGAAAAATAATTAACACACATACGTTGGTTTATTTTGACAAAAATCTCTTTAAAAAATAATAATTACTAGACGTATAGTTTTACTATTTCTCCGACTTTTGCCCTTTGAAACATTCAAACTATAAATCTAAAATAATCGAAGA
The DNA here is from genome assembly GCA_026074375.1 of Tanacetum coccineum. Lineage (NCBI taxonomy): Eukaryota > Viridiplantae > Streptophyta > Magnoliopsida > Asterales > Asteraceae > Tanacetum > Tanacetum coccineum. The sequence goes on from BQNB010008904.1 coordinate 4,073, forward strand.
TTATTTATTAATTAAACCTTTTTTCAATTCCACACTTAATTACCAAATCACTATATCACTTAACAAGCACTAATTAAACCTAATCCAACTATCATAAATGATTAAACAAACAAAGGCTAACATTTTAAACAACATAGCATTTAAAACGACAAAATTAAATCTAACCACTAAAAAAAAAACATGCAAAAAATCAAATAGGCAAACATTTTATAAAACGATAAAAATAAATCTACTCTAAGTATTGAAAAAAGATTAAAAAATGGAACCGAATTGGAGACTCGTAATTAAACGAATACCACCCGATTTATTTAGCTAAAACAAATAATCAAATTCGGTCTAGCTAAATAAACCCTTAAGCTCCACGCCTCATGAGTTAACCGGTACCAAAAATTACAAAACATAAATTACTAAACTGTTAACAATTATAACACTTAACATATGCAATTTGACCACTAGGCCCCAACCGAATTTGACCAAATCAAAAACTCAATTTGCAAAGTCAAATTAAATTCACTAACCTTACAATTTCCCTGTTAATCTTTCTTTTTAAACCAATTGATCCAATAGTGAAATTCAAGTATCCAAACTTAAACTAATCAATGAACGAGGCCCAAATTGAAACATAGACCCAACAATCAAATTAATACACGCAGCTCAAAAGTGACTAGCATTTAAAATTATTACCACTACTTCAATAAGCTTTTCCCACCTTAGAGCTAAACCGAATAAACTTTAACCAAAGCTAAACCAAATAAGCATATTCCGAAAAGAAGCGAAACTGAAAGGATATAACTAAAAAGCTAATATAATTATGAAAATATAAATGATCTACAAAGAGCTTATTTTCGACTTTAATACCACAACAATTAAACATCTAAATAATGATCTTTGTCACACAAGCTATAACCGAATTAATAAGCTAACGAAACAAATAAGACAACGAATAAGCAAGATGTACATCTAATTAACTCTTGAGAACTAACAACCAATTACCAAATTTAGTGACAATTAGCTTATTAAACATCAAACAATAACAAGGAATCGAAATAAACACTCTAACCACTTACTCGCTAACAAACACAAAAGATAAAAACGAATTAAGATGTATAAGCTTAGATGAATTTGACATAAGCTATGAAGAAACTTATTCAGATCTGAATAAGCTCAAAGAGTGTCCAACAAAACAGGAAATAAGCATATGAAATTTAAGAAAAGACATATAAAAAAAACAATTTAAAAACGAACCATAAACTTCATTGAGCTAAACCAAATCTTGTTACATAAACTGAAATAGAGCTGAGAACAATTTTTTACAATAAGCCTCGAGGAAAACTAAAGAAGCAGAAAACATTAAAAAAAAACTATAAATAAACTAAAGAAATTTTTTTATTAAAAACTAAATCCTCCCTGCTCAAATAAGAGGGGGCGTCATCTTTTTATAAGAGTCCACGGGATGATGCTTGTGTAAAACTTTCTTAACCGTCTCAAAATTTTAGTAGCCAATCATTGGCAAAAATGTGTGCTCCTCAGATCGAACATTAGCAGAAAATGATCCCAGGCCATTGGAATTGCTACACGTGGCCCTCCTTGCGCTTCATTGTCCACATCAAAGTTTCCTTCTGGAGTCCATTTTACTCTATTTCACTCATGACATAAAAAAAACAATGAAATGAAAATGTTGAATTAAAAGACAAACGTGTTCCATCAATATTTGCTCATTCAAAAGAAAGTGCATAGGCACGGGAGATGATTTAATTAATACTTTGCATGTGCTGCTTGCGTCACTCATATCATTATATGACCAATATTTACCCTTTTGACTTTGGGCTTTATCATTTATATATTGGGCTAAGATAGTTTGGGCTGGCCCGACCCGTTAAACGGGTTACGGGTTGGCCCAATAAAATCCGAAAGCACCCTTGGACTCGTTTTCTCGTACTCTTTTCAATCTCGTGCTTGGATTTTGTCCTGCTTAGTCTTCTTTTTTGTCTTTTTTCTAGATATCCTTACCTGCCAAACCATAAACACAAAACAAACATTATTTGCCAATTTTAATTATTTTTTGGTCTTTTGTGTCGTTTTTCCATGATAAAAAATATGTATGAAATAGCGAATACCAGTAGTTCTAGTTAGTTTAATTTGTAACATATGTTACATATAGAATTCAGTCCATGTCCTTCCCAATCTTAGTAGTGTGTAATTCCGAATGGTGTGTACATTCAGAAGGGTTGATGTGGTTTGGGGTGGTTAGTATTTTGGGCCTTAAAATACATTAGTGTAATGGTAGATTGGTTCTAGCTAAGATTAGGACTCGACATTTAGCTGAGTGTCGGAAAATAATGTAAGCGACCCTGTTTATGTGTTTAGGCCAAAAAGCACAAGGTTTGTTATGTTGGGCCATAAAACATAACGGGTTTTTGTACCCAAAGAAGAACTCGACATCTAGCTTAGTGTCGGAAAATAATGTAAGCATGGTATATAGTTTTTCTCCGGCGAAAGGGAGCTTGTTGATTATTGAAGAAACTCTCGAGTTGGATACTCGAGAGTAGAGTAGCGAAGGATGAGCTTCCGTGACCGAACACTATAAATCACCGTGTTCGGTTTGCATTTTCTTTTACCTTTCTCTTTACTTATGTCTTTATATTTATCGCTTTACTTTACAACTTGCATTGTGCTATGATTGCGTGCATTTGTTGTGATGTTTGTTTAGTCATGTTGTGCTAGCTCTTTGTATAAACATTGTGAGTGTGGATATATTGGTAGAATATGTGCTAGTTATTGGAAATCCATTATCGACACTTCTCATATTGCGTCAAACTTGATTGGTGATACGATTACAAATGATCTAGTCTCGCAAACCTCTTCTCTTGAGCGGTCCTTTTAAATAGGGCCGCCCCGTGAATTGTTATAGTCGGCCCCCATATATTTATGGTGACCGGCCGACCAGAGAGTCCATGTAATAATTGATATAAAAGATTGTAAGAGATTTTGAAAGAAACAGTTTTCAACAACCCCCTTTACGGTTTCCCACAATTGGTATCAGAGCCACGGCGCTTTAGTTTTCAAACATAGGTGTTTAAAAATAGAGTACGACATGAAATCAAATTAACCCATGAAGGGGATAAATATGAAAATTGTTTGTTTGTTTGATTCGACTAGTTTTGTTAATTAAACAACTTTGTATACCTAGCTTTGAATGAAAATTTTCTCAAAGAACTTGAAAGTGCCAACATATGTTTGTCTAAGTCAAGATTAGGAAATGAAGTCTAAAACAAACACGAAATTTATGTGCTGGAAACAACTTTTAAAGTCCAATGTTCTACAGTTAAGTCACTAAAATGATATCAGAACAAAAAAACGTGTTTTTGGTCTCTTGGAAGGCTGTCCCATAAATGTTCGTTAAACGCGCCCCCAAATATAAATCTGGGGGCCGTCACCTTTATAGGCGTCTGTCTTTTTCACCAGATTTTGTCAAACTGTCGAAAAATCTATAAAAAATTAACTGAAAGTCTTGTAGAAGAGTCGTACCACCCGCCATTTCGAAGATAATTAAGTCTACTTTCATTCAAAAATACTTTTAAGTCTTCATTCTAAACTTAAATAAGTCAGAAATGCAAAATACTACATAATGGTCAAAACTTTGAGTTTCATTTTAACTTAAAACTTGTATTTTACATTTTCTTTTGAGTCGGGCATTTCTAATTGATATATCTTTAAAAATAGTGTATTTTTCCTTTCAAAATATTGATCTTAATTAATCTTTGAAATGGGGAGGAACTATTTTATTTTCAAATCAAATCAAGCTAAGTATACATCGTTATATTTAATACACAAAACAACGACGAATATCCTTATGTGTATGCTAGATGATTATGTGTGTTTACTTTTGTTTCAACTTACTTAATAGATATTAATAAGTAATCATTACTATTTGTAATTGAGCTAATTATATATCTAAACCTGTGTCATGTATGCTTTTAGTTACTAGTTTTCCGGATTATGCCTAATAGGAATTACACTAGACTTCTTGCGTTAAGTTGCAAAATTGTTTGTGCATTGCATATAGGCATAGATCACTATATCTACAAGTGTTACATAAACTCTTGCCATCATTGATGTAGTAACCCATTTAGGAATGAGAGTTCAATAGTTTGTCAAGTGTGTGGAAAAATAAATGTCCTAAGATCATATATTAAAACCCGTCACTAAAATATTTCCAACACATCAACTCTCCATCCAACAAAGAGTCAAAACTTTTCGATCATCTTTGTTGTGTTGGACCTTGGTTGGTTAAACAAAAAAAAAGATAGTATAATACATTAATAATTAAGTAAAATAAAATGTATTTTAAAACTTGAGCTTGTGTTTGCATTGTTTCTAACACACACAAACCACATTAATTATATTCTTTTTATAAACATATAATGTTTTTACAAAAGATGTGTGTGTATTAAAAATGTTAGAAAAATCATTCATATACTAAAAAAATGTCAAAAACCTTATTTTACAACTGATGCATAACTATGACATAACAACAAATCTTTTTCGCCCACAGCAAAATATATGAAAATTTTGAAGTAGAAATTTAATTTTGTCATTATTCATGCAAACCTCACACTTTACAACTAGATCTTAAGATTATGGAACACACTATGAAAAATCTTTTATTTGTCATTCTTTATTTAAAAAGAGTGTTTGTGAGGGTCAAGAAAGATTTCAAATATATATCAACTCATTATTCAAACTATGAGTAATGTTATTATCGAATCTAATTGACAAGTTTTCGAGTATGGACAAGAAATCAGATTCTTATTTATCTAGCTTTAAGATTATATCAAAATATATCAAGAGATATTATCTTAAACCTACATACTCAATCACACTCGATTTGACCATGACAATAACGACATCACCTATCCAAGACGATAAGATTAAATCATACGATCAACCCCACACTTGTAAAAGATGATGTCAATTAGTCATACTTGTCCAATAGTTGTTTCTAAATATTTGGCAAAAATATGCATAAAATACACAATGAAGTAGGATTAACGACTTGAATGTTTCATCCGAAATACTCAAGTAATTTACCTTATAATGCAATTGGTAAAGTCGTTGTTTTTGAAAATTCCAACATGAGCAAATGCACAACATATGTAACTTTGCTCAAACAATTCAAACGCACAACTCAAAACTCAAAACTCAAAAAAACAAACTCTCTCTTATCAAACTATCTCTTACATTACCAAATAAGCAAATTATTTCTCTTCCCAAAGAGAACCCTTTAACTTCTAAGTTAGGACTGAGGAAATAATTGAACATATTCCACAAACTATTTTTGTGCTTTCTTTCAATAAGTGAGCGTAATAGGAAAATGATTATTATTCAAACGATAATCAATCTCATCATTCAAAATAAAATTACACAATTAGAAATGAACATAAATCGAGACTAGGATTTATACTAGATCACGGAAATATCAATCAAATGACCATAGATATTTTCTCGTGTCTACATTTTACCCATCCGTGGTTATTATATGAATCACGAAAATCGATTGGCAAGACAACAATATTATCCAATCGAATTGCAATTCACACTTGCAAGAAGATTTTCCATTGAAGTTAAAGTGTTCAAATATTGGTGTTATTAGCTATGGTCAAATTATACATGCTAAACTTAACACACTCTAAGTAGGATTGACGACAGAAACTCATAAGTACTCCAACTTAATATGCAAGACTTGGATGTCATTTCTGAAAATTCAAACCGAGAACCCTTATAACTTATATAAGTCTCTTTTAATAACCTAATATCAAAACTATCTCCAAAATAATGGAAAAATGATCCTTGCCCAAATTTGGCATCTTTACAGATCGATGGATCCTTCATCCTAAATTCATCTTCGGTTTAGGTAGATCTGCCCTATGGCATTAGATTTAAACATCTTCCTCTTGTCAATCTCTTGCTTAAAAGTCTAACATAGATTACTAAACTATTAGTTAATCATCATATTTCACAAAAGAAACATTCACAAAGACCCAGATGAGTAATAACCTTAATTGAAATCACTAGCGTTAAAAGACAGCAAAGTGTATATCTTTGAACACCTCTCAATATAAGTACGTTACCGCATCTATCGACCCTTAAGCAAACTACTATGGTTCAAGATTTAATCATTATCACTTAGAAAATATAACAACTTGCTTTCTCTCTCATTCAACCGTAGAATTCCACACATCTTGATTAGGATTATGTGAACCAAAATTAAAGTACGCTAGTTGAGTCATAGTAGGCCTTGTATGAAAAGACAATACAAATTTTATCTTTGCTATACTTCATTAGGAAAATATAGGAATTCAATTTTGTCTAACATCTAGAAATGACTAATTTGAGAATCTATTTACACTAGAAATTCAATTAGACCTAACGGGTGAATTGCTTCAAGAGTGGAAAGTTGGTTTCTGTGGTTATAACCCGTAAAATGTTAGCTTATAGCCTTCGAATTGACCACCACTATGATAGTCTCATAATTCATTCTCTAATTTATTAAATGGCTCTTCTTAAATATGCCAAAGGAAGTCTGACAATCGATAGACTTTGTATTCAATAGAGAGTGCACACTAAGCAAGTAGAAATTAGGTTTCCCCTTAGTCAATCTATGACCTACAGCATTTCACATAGTGCGTTGAAATTTCAAGATGAATAAATGCTCCCACGTTAATGCAATTATATGCTTTCAAGTTGTCCTTGATGCTCACAGTGTAACTGCTAAGGCTATTGAATCATGTGTTGTTGTGAAAAGCATTGCCTTTTTTTTCTAGCTATTTATATAAAATATCTCTAAGTTTAACTAAATAACACATGCTCCAAGTGCTAAATAGTAACAGTTATTACTTGATGATTGCATTTAAAATTATCATGTTTTGTTTGCTTCATCTTACATACTTACATGTTAATTGTTCACCTACAACTATGTTAGTTGATGATATGACAAATTAATGTTTAGATGTCATACAAGTCTTACACATTAATCTTGTTGATTATTGTGTTGATGCATGCTTAGATAAACTTGCATGCTTATATCTATATGTCTTATACATCTATGTATATATTTTCTCACACTAGAATATCTTTCTTCGCGTCCGCGTCACTAATCTAAATTTTCAAAAGAGTCATAAAATGGTCTTAAATCTTCTAGAGTCTTCCTTCACACATTTCCTTAATCATCATCTCCCTTTCTTCCAAATAATCCACTCTTTGTCACGGAAAAGTTAGATGCAAATCTAATACCCTTCCAAGTAGGTTTGACAACTTAAATATTTCATCCGAAATATTCAAGTATCTTTAACTTGCAATCGCAAACGTTAAAGGTCATATCCGAAAATCCCTATTCAAGCCTTTTAACAACATTAGTTAAAACGCTCTCCATTTCTCTTCGACGAAAACATTATTTCTCTTCGATGAAAACATTATTTCTCTTCGACGAAAACATTCTTTCTCTTCAACGAAAACATTATTTCTCTTCGATGAAACATTCTTTCTCTTCGACGAAAACACTCTTTGTCTTTCGATCACACCTCTTTCTTCTCACTCAACCACGCCTCTTCAACCATAGAGATGGCTAATCTCTTTCCTCCACTATTTCCGCTACCACCTTTAAGACAACCATATACCTCATCGTGTGATTGTTCTATGAACATTCGCAATGCTCGAGAAGAGCTACATAACTTTGTGTGTGTAGTTTATCATACGTTAACCACCATCCATCTTGACATTGTCAAGCTCGTCGCCTCCATCTTCGTTTGTTTTCTTTATTATTATTATTATTATTTTCGCGTACGAAACACACCAAGATACGTCACCATCCCTTCGGGACAATGTCCAAAAGGAAACATCTCCATTCGAATAGCTTGCGTTTGAAGATAACATCGCCGACATTCTTTCTTTACCCCTCAAGCATAAATCGTTAAATTATCTTCGTCAAGATTTAGGAATGATGGAACACATTTCATAAATCGTTCTCTTCTTTTCTTCTACTTTTGATTCTGGTATGTGTTCCATTCCGTGTCGTGACAACTTAATTCCTTCATCCGAAGTATTTTAAGCATTTTTAATTGGCGAAATGCAGATTAAAATGTCACTTCCTTCGCAAGTCGTCAAAAACCAAGCCCTCTCCTATTGGCGGTCCGGTGGCCCCCAGAACTATTCTGGCGGCCCCTAGATATATTCGGGACCGCCGGCAGCAGGCTTGTGATATCATTTATCCTGTTCTAAATCCATAATCGAACACCCTATCTCTTCTGCTACTATGAGCTGACGTCTATCCTACACCCAAACCTATGCCCAATATCTCTCTAAAGATCAATGGGTCATTCTCTTATCTTAATTCCCATAAGCACTATTGCTTATGTTGTCAAGAGAATTTCATAATGAAATGCGTCTCATTCTCCAACACATCCTTATAATCGATATACCTACAATCTATCATTACACAATAAATTCCCTCACATACAAATCTTGCTCCTCACATCTCGTAAACCTCTTTCCTCACCTCAAATGGTGTTTTCACCTCTAAACAATTCTTCTCACTTTCAAATAGTCTTCTCACTTCTGATAGTCATCTCACTTCTAATAGTCATTCTACTTTGGACGTTTCTCCTCACTTCTAAATGTTCCTTTTCACTTCTAATAAGTATCCTCGCTTCTAACGTCTCTTCTCACTTCTAAACGTTTCTTCTCTTTTTTAATAGTTTTGTTACTATTAAAATTCCTCCTATATCTCGTGACAACTTAATTATTTTATCCAAAATATTTAAGTAATTTGAAAAATGCAAATGTCACTTATTTACAAAACTTACCACTTTCTAGAAAGTGAAGAGCATAAAGAAGATTTTTAATCTTCAAGTGTTATTGAGTCACCACAATGTCGAGTCTCTCATTATTCTTCTACCTTGAAAGAACCACCACCTCATTTCACATACTTACCTTTGTTCCTCAACATTGTCAACCAACAAAACACTATACAAACCTTTAAATTCCCAATCCTTCACCTTTGTCTCGATAGAATCACGTGCACATCAATTGTTAGTGTAAATGATATATCAATCTTTCTAACAACCTCTCGTCAACACGTTCCTCCTTTAGTCTATCTCATCCTTCCCCACTGTTCAGCTTTATGGAATCTCTTTTTCATTCTTATCCAAGAGCATATCGTCTCCATTTTTGTCTTATCTTTCTTTGATCCTTTTAAAGTATAAATTTTGGCATATCTCACCAAGATATTAAGTGTCATTCGTCTCCTTTTAAAAGGTCATCCTCATAATATTTGTGTGTCAACCAATAAATGAATCCCACTCTCGCTTATTAAAAATCAGTCGAATCGTTGTCCTTAAACATACGTCTCGATTCTTTTTATTTCATCATTTAGGTTGTTAATTTTAAAATAATGATTGCTTGTGTTTAGTTTCTACTTCTCTTTCAAAGTGTCATACTTTAGAATAATCAAACCTAGAAGTGCATGTCTAGTTCCCCGCTAATGTTTTGCTATATGTATATGTGAACTTGTCTACTAACTTTGTTTTATAGCACAACAATATCTTGATTCCTTGTTGCCCCAATCAAGGGGAAGCATACACCAAGGGGGAGCACTTGCAAGCGTTCTACTCATTTAAATTGCATCGAACTTCTCAAGCATCGATGGTAATTTATTTATAGATCCGTTATAGTCAATATACAAGAAATGTAATTATCATGGGGACGCAATGAGCAAGAGGGAGCTAGGAGATATGTGGGTAAACAACATGGAGTTGGTTAAACCGTGATGATAGAAGACTTCAATGGGATGATGTAAACTCACCTTTATAGGAAGATATGATCTGGGATTGTCAAATACAATGAAGGGTTCATTTGTACTCCAAATAATTCACCTCCTCCACTTCAAAATCACCTTCAACCTTTAGGTTTCGTTTAATACTTTCTACTTATATACTTGAAGTACCTACAATTCTATCATGCCTTCTTCTTATCTATCATGACCTCTCCTAAATTATCAAAGAAACACAAAACCACCTCAACTTTAGTTCTCATGTCTTCTTCTCATTTCTTATAACCTTCTATCAACTATCCAAGAAACACAAAATAACCTTTAACCTTTATTTCTCATGTCTTTTTCCTTATATCTTTAATCTATATACTTAGAGCACCCACCTTCCTTTCATTCTTTCACACTACATATACTAGGAGCACCTACCTTCTTCTAATTCTTCCAACATATTTACCTTACACACTTACCTTCTTCTCATACCTCCAACCTATATCCAAGAAACTCCTTTTTGTTTCGACAAAAAAGGGGAGAAGGAATGTAAACGAGTAACTTTTAAACTTTACTATGTTTTATAGTTTACACTTTTTGTCATCATCAAAAAGGAGGAGATTGTTAGTGCAAATATTACGATATTTAATCTTTACATTCTCTTTATGTTTTGGTGATGACAAACATGTTTTGGTGACGACAAACATGTAAGTTGTAAAACATAACGTAAAAGTTCACAAGTTACTCGTAGATGTATACTTTAATTCACGGATATCTCACCATCCTTATCCACCACAAATATAAATTTATAAACTCGATATCGAAATCCCTAGACTCTTACTCATATAGGCTTCACTAGTTGGATTAGGCCAAGCAAACGGGCTAGCCCATTAAGGCCAAATAGGTTCGGCCCATTAAGGCCCAATCAAAGCTTCTAAAAGATAGAGGGAAAATACAAAGCTTCTAGAAGATGGAGGGAAAATAATAAATTCAAATTTTGAATTTGCTTTTAGAAGATGGAGGGAAAACTCAAAGCTTCTAGAAGATGGAAGGAAAATAATAAATTCAAATTTTGAATTTACTTCTAGAAGATAGATGGAAAACTAGTGATGGCTCCCCTATAAATAGCAAAGTCTTCCTCCTCCACTCTCTTGATGAAAACCCACGGCACCAACACACACACATATACATATAATTTTCTTTCTTCATCTTTAATCATGGATCTTGCATAAGGCTTTGATCATGGTTACTTTCTATGTTAGTTCCACTAATACCATGGGGTATTTAGTGAAGTATAGGATGCCTCTATATGGAAGCGATCATCCTTGATTACTTGTAGTTTATGTAGTAGATTGGGTAGGTTGCATAGAAGTGATTACATTTGATCACTTGCATGTCATAGAGTAGATTCGATTTCTATATTGTAATTCTTGTGTATTTGTGTAGATCCGGATAGTGTATAAATCCGGAAGTAGTGTTTGTGTGTTGGTTAGTATTTTAGGCCTCAAAATACATTAGTGATGTGGTAAATTGGTTCTAGCTAAGATTAGGACTCGACATTTAGCTTAGTGTCGAAAAATATTTTAAGCAACGCGGTTTATGTGTTTAGGCCATAAAACACAAGGTTTGTTATATTGGGCCATAAAATATAACGGGTTTGGTTGTACCCGAATAAGGACTCGACATCTAGCTTAATGTCGGAAAATAATGTAGGCATTGGTATAAGGTTTTCTCCGCCGAAAAGGAGCTTGTTGATTAGTGAACTAACTCTCGAGTTAGATACTCAAGGAGTGGAGTAGGGCGAAGAGGAGCTTCGTGACCGAACCACTATAATCACCGTGTCGGTTTGCATTTTCTTTAACCTTTCGCTTTACTTATTTCTTTACATTTACCACTTTACTTTATACTTGCATTATGCTCATGATTGTGTGAATGGTTGCGTATATCTTGTTAGTTAAGGTTGTGTAGTTATTTGTTCTAAATATTAAGAGTGTGGTTATATCGTTAGAATATGCATTAGCTAT
>BQNB010008904.1:17950-75450 GCA_026074375.1 Tanacetum coccineum
GAAATAAGCTAATAAGCAGGTTAAACAGATTTAATCTAAGACATATCATAACTAAGCTAAATTAACTAAGCAACAAGGAAAATAAAATAGATGTACCTCACACCATATCTAAACAGAGGTGTTAGCTTAAACAAACAGCTTAAGCTTATAACTTAAGCTTAAATCCAAAGATCCTAGTCTAAACCTAAAGCTTGACCCTCAAGCACTATTACCACTTGAAAACTCTGAGCAACCATACAATTCCTTTGAGTTTTCAAGTATTTTGAGCTTTTAGTAGCTTATGAATAGCTTTGAGAGCTTATGAACAGTAGATAAGAGCTTTTGGAAATTTAAGAGCATAATAAGCAAAAACATATTTTATGAAGTAAACTAAGATTTCATTGATTTAATAGCTGATTACAATACTTGAAATAGAGATTACAAAGACAGAATTAAAATTACATTTAATTGAAAAATTACATAAGCTAAAAAAAACTATATTAAGCTACTACTAAAAGCTGGAAAAAGAAGATTCCCTTCTGTGAGTGATGAGGCCTTGTATTTATAGGCTGGGAGAGAAGCTTCCAGACTTCTGACATGCTCCCCTTGAGCTTTTGATCTTGACCATTGGATATCTTCAATCATTGGATTCTCATTTTTGGCCGTAAGATCAATAAGAGGCACACGGATTGCCAAGCTGGCAATCTAACTTTTTGGGAGTAAGTGCTCTTCTTTTGGCTTATTTTCAGTGTAAAATCCTGCTCTTTGTGTGTTAGTTTGCTTCCAACGTGTCCTTCCCTTTGTTAGTTCTGACCAATGAGAGCCTTAGGTGACGTTTCCTTTTGCTGACATGTAGCATAGCACTCGAATCTTTTAGCCACGTCATTAATTGAGATTTACCCTTTGTTTTAGCAGGGTAATTGGTTGAGAACGACGATGAACAGTAAAAACAGACTTTCCCGCCCTTATTTTCTTTTCTTACTTGTTGTTTGACCCGGGGGTGTGGGCTTTGACCTGGGCTTGGGATATTAATAAAAGAAATGGGCCGGTTTAATTGGTTTTGGGTTTATATAAGAGATAACGACCGTTATCTCTTTAATAAAAAGGAGATAACGGTGTTAGGGTTTAGGGACTATTTTTGTATTATGATCTAACATTAAGGGTTTTTATGGTATTTTGAGGATTTTGCCATTAAGCATGTTGACCATAGTTGACCAAGTGTTGACCATTGATAGCAATCTCCCGGCTCTTGTGTACTCTATCCGTTCCCGTGTCCGTGTTTGTCCGGTTTTGACCGTTTTCTTGTGATTTTTGCATTATCCGTACCTACACATTCACAAACAACAAAATACACAAATACAAGCATATTTTTGCACATTTTGATCATTTTAAGGCCATTTTTGATATAGAAAGGATATGTGATTTCTCACATATCAAAATTCCCCAAACTAAGTGATTGAACACACAGCCTAGTCCTATCCCGGACGCATCACAATATACCACAAAGTCTTTCGGTCTATCGGGGAGAGGTAGAACAGGCGCATTACACAACTTATCCTTCAAGGTCTGAAATGCCAATTCCTGTTCCTCATCCCAATCGAAAGTCTTACTCTTCTGAGTCAAGATAGTAGAGGACTTAGGCATCTTAGAGAAGTTTCAAATGAAAAACTTCGTAATACCGGAGTTCTAGGGGCTTTCCAATTCTTAACAGCTTCAATCTTACTAGGGTCAACATGAATTCCATTACCATTTATCACATGCCCAAGAAACTGCACTTCTCTTAGCCAGAATTCACACTTAGAAAACTTAGCATACAGTTTCTCCTTTATGAGTAGTTCCAAGAGTAACCTTAAATGTTCTACATGCTCCTCTTGAAGGTCTTAGGAGTAGTGTTAAAATATCGTCTATAATCACTAATCATAAAACTTATCAAGATTATGACCTACAACTCTATTCATCAAATACCATTAATTATTGAATGGTGCACATTGTCAGGACCAAAGGGCATTACAAGTGAACTCGAAATGTCTAAACGAGTTCAGGAAATTGCATTAGTCTTTAGTATGTCATCCTCATGCACTCTTAGCTGATGGTATCCAGACCTAAGATCTATCTTTGAGAAAAACTGTGACCCTTGCAGTTGATCAAATAGATCATCAATTCTAGGAAGTGGATAACGATTCTTAACAGTCAACTTGTTCAATTCTCTATAATCAATGCACATCCTAAAAGAACCATCCTTTTACCTTTTTCTTAACAAACAATACCGGCGCTCCCCAAGGCGACGAACTTGGTCGAATGAAACCTTTGTCTTGGAGTTCTTTGAGTTGTCTAGACAACTCCTCCATTTCAGAAGGCGCCAAACGATAGGGAGACTTTGCTACCGACGTTGCTCCAGGGATTAACTCAATCCGAAACTCAATTTCCCGAATAAGCGGTAATACAGATAGATCATCCGGGATTACCTCAGGAAAATATCTAACCACAACAATGTCTTCTTGTTTCTTATCACTAGCCTTAGCACTCATCAATAATCTTGCTTTCTCATCCGGTCTCGCTCCTACTACTCTAAACACCTTGCCATTCGGTAGTGGTATCCTCACTACCTTCTCATGGAAAATTATTTCAGCTTTATAATTAGACAACCAGTCCATACGATAATAATATCAAACTTCATGCCCAAATGGTATCAAATAGATGTCAAAGACATGACCCGCGATTTTTAGTTTGCATCCCTCAATAACCTTATCAATTTCTACTAGCTGCCCGCTAGCTATCTTACAATCTCTATCTAAAAACCTAAGTCGTGGGCTCTAAGCCTAACAGTGATATAAAGGTATAGGAAACAAAACTATAGTCGGCACTTAGGTCCAAATAAAGGTATTAGTGGCAAAATGATCATTCAAAGTAAACGTACCTGTCACAATGTTCGGATCCTGGCGAGCTTCCTCTGCTCCCAACATAAATGCCCTACCCCTAGCCTTGTTCCCTTGGTTTCTACGACCTTGACCGCCGTTATTAGCAGCAACTTGATTTGGGACGATTCTACCGGTTCCTTGTGCTCTATTCAATCTTGGGCAAGCTGGAAACCTGACATGGTCGGTTAACTTACCCAACTCATTAACATGCTCTAACAGTTGGTTTTCTAGATTGACAGGATTACATTCCTCAATGCACACCTCTTACAATCCTTGCCAAACGGACTCCAGCGCGGTTACAGTTTAACCATGGGTAACAAGGGCCTCCGGAGGGCATTGGGTAGGATGGTGCAGGTGGTACACTTGGACCCAAGTACCCGATTATCTCTTCCTACAATGGTTTACAGTCAGATAGCAAAAACATTCCCAGTTCCCAGTCCTCTTTTTGTCATCCCTACCTTTCTTATCCTTGCAAGTTTTCCCTACATTTCCTCTTTTCTAACTTTCATACTGTATCTATTTCTCACAGCTCCTCATTAGGTCAGTGCACAGAAATCTGCATTCTTCTGCTCATAGTCTTTGGATCCGTGCTTCCGACCATCCACGGATTTATGGAGCAAGGCCATACACATACCTTTCAATCATCCTACTCTCAGGAGTTACCAAGTGAGGAACTAACCTCACCAACTCATGAAACTTATCAGTATACGTAGCAATGGCCATGCCTGACAATGACGGTGATCCACAATTTGTTTCTAACTTTGCATCTCATGACTAGGGGAATAAACTCTTGTATCTTCATAAACTTAAAGTCTATTCATGACATTACTAACAGGCAACTTCCCGCTTAGCGTGCGGATCTGAGAAGTTCACAGTGTAATTTCACTTTTTGGTCATTACGACACCCACTCATATCGGTAGTTATCCATTTTATATTATCTAACGAGTAAGAACTACAGCACCTCCCTTACCATCATATTCCTTAGGGTTACAAGCTAAGAACTCCTTATATGAATAACCTACCCGGTTACCATTTACTAACACATTCCCCACGTTCTCCTGAACGTTCTCATTAACCACATTACCATTCTGATTTCCAACATTTTCTCGGTTACTAACCTAAGCTAGCATGGAGGGTAAGAGGTTCTGCAATTGTTGGGCAATGATCGTTGAGAAGCCGGGTGCACCCCCATTGGCTAACTCTACATTCTCATTGACTCTTTCTACACCCCCATTAGCTCCTAAACCCTGGTCATTTCCTTAACCATTCAAATCCTCAACATGTTCATCATTACCTTCCCTAGGTCTTCTACCCCTTCCACCTCTACCAACCCGTTCACCCGTTCCCCATCCTAGTGATTCGGCAGCATACCAGCTAGCAATTCGGGTCCTCATCCTTGGCGGCATTATCGATACGAAGGAGAACATGGGCAACGTTAGGTAAATGGGAAGACTCGCACATATATATAGAATATCTTACTATATATAACCAGATATACACGTAACTCCACCCTACGGTGTCAACATCAATTTGTGTGAACAACATTATTAAGTATGAGTGAGTTGTGATACACTTATAACTACGTTGGTCATCGTACTTATATTCGCATCCTTTCCCATTCATATCCAATATTGAGCCCACCCATTTCAATGACTGACATAACTAAGGCACCAAACCGCAAACACACAAAGGCACACAGAAGCGGAACACCGCGCACATAGATCCTATACGCAACTAGCAACAGATATTTGGTTATAGTCTAGGCCAAACCACCTAGTTCTCTATAAACCTGGCTCTGATACCAATCTGATAATGGGCCGGAAACTCAGGAATGCAAACATTAATGATTCAATCATACATCAGATACAAATACGGAAAACTACATTGCATTAAAATCCAAGTGCTATGAAGGACCTGCTCAACTTTGAACAAAATCTAAGTGATTTGTCTCAAATCACAACTAAATCACTATCTCTTTCAATATTCAACATGGCCCACATCAGGGGTCCATTATCCAAAATTATTCCAAACATCCGAACTAAAATCAAAAAAAGCAAGCAAGACTTTAAACAAAATTCCATACGGTTGGTACTTCTAAGTCTGCTAACAATCACCAAACTACTCTTTTTTACTTCACCTGAAAATGATACTCGAAAACGTCAACTATAATGTTGGTGAGCTCGTAGGTTTGACCTTAAAAACCAGCTTGTGCAATATTTCAACAGTGGACAATTAGTGCAATATGACAGTGGAATATATGCAAACAACCTTTAGCATCGCCGTTAATCTAATAACCATTATGTTACTTACGACCCTAAAGGTCTACCAGCTGTGAGCACTAAATTAGGGCAGGACCACACAAACCTGGGTAGGCGTACCCATCCGCTCCAATAACCACACAAATACTGGGTAGGCGTACCCATCCGATCCAAACAATCATGCAAATACTGGGATAGGCGTACCCCTCCGATCCAAACAATCATTCAGCACATAATATTCACATAGCAGTCATAAGCACGTAACTTGTCCCAAAAACAAAACCACATTTCGCACAGATCAATTCAAAACATTTCAAAACACATTTGAGTATCATTTTCCCCCAACGGAAAAACCAATAAAAAGTGGGGCTACGAGAACTCACCTCAAGCAAGTCTTTAGCAACCAAATCTCAATCACACAAGCAAATGCAACGACGCCCGCACACGACCTAGTCCAGTTAATGTCCCAATTTAATCATCCAATTCTAAAACAATCTTCACGTTTGGAGTTTAGAGCGTTTTGTACCAATTACCAAAACAATTTGTGGTGTGGATGAGTTGACGACTAACTCCCAATCATATCAATCTCTTCCTGTGATATCAACATTACTTATACTATTTAGCGTAAATAGATAAGTAATATAATAAATATTTATAATTATTTATTATAAATATATCTCGACAAGTCCATTCGGTACACCTTAGTCACTTCAAAATAATCATTATACGGTTGAAAATGAAATGTTTACTCATAATAAACACTTTAGAGAAGTTTCAAGAAAATTTATATTTTTCGTCTTTTAGTGAATTTATATTATAATAAATAAAAATAATAATAATAAAATATTATTACTTATTATTTAATAATCTTAAAATCATGGTTTTTAAGAACATTTTTCTAAGGTAAAACTTTTTTTACGAAATTTCGACATGACTCGTACGTTTATACAACGTTTTCCAAGGTTTCAAACCTTATTTTAACATTTATCACAAATTCGACACTTTTCGACAAAATTCCAAAATCTCAATCGTTAGCGCTTATCAACACATTTTTCCTAAAATATCATTCAATATCACTTCGTAAATACATTTCCACTTTCAAAAGTTCATCAAAATTCTCATAACTACAACATATCGCTTATTCGGCCTTAAGGCCTAACAAGGGTTCATTAGGACATATATAAGTATATACTTATATGTGGAAATAATCCGGACCACAATAAGCCCTCCCATTAAGCCGCGGCTCAAATAAACTTATTGGGCCGTGAGTCCATAAACTCCAAAATACATATATTAAGCTTAGAATAAGCTAGTAAGCTACGTATCGCATTTGGTTACTACCATAAGCCTCAAAAATAGTCCACAACATACGACATAACACAAAAATAATCAAAATCACTTTTCTAGTGATTTTGGGAATCCATTCATGGCCTATAAGCCCAAATAAGCCAATAAATAGCTTAAAAATAAGCCCGAATAAGCCATACAAGCTACTATCAAAAATAAGCATTCTAGCATCATATATTATTCAACCATCATGACCACAACATCAAAACTACAAAAACCCTCTTTTTCTTTTTTACTATTCATGAACCAAACACGACCCTTTTTTATTCATTTAGCTTTCAAAAATCGATTTTTACAATGATCAACTTGTACAAATAACATCTATGCATCAAAATAAACCCAAAAGGACAAACGAAATTTAAATTTGAAAACTTACAAGAAAATCTTCAAATTTGTAGATTTCGACACGAACCGGACAACCCAAACGTTGTTTAAATGAATAACCAAACACTAGAATCAACCTCAAATATTTATATCCTCATGTTTTCTTGATCAAATTTCAAAAATTATGAGAGTATGTGTGTTGTAGGTGCAGACGAACATAAGAGAGAAAGAAGAGGATATTTTTTGATTTTTAAAATGAACTATGTGTAAAAATGAGGATAAGGAAAGCATCTTATGTACAATTTGGACAAGGTTAGCTAAAATTAAGCCACCTTGTCTCCCTAGTCTTCTTTTGACCGGCCATGGTATCCCATGGGGTCTCGGGCCTTTCTTTTCGTGTCGGGATCACTTAAATACTCGTAAAACTCAACCGTAAAATTTACCCCAAAGTTAATTAGCATTTTTATTCACTTTAAAAATACTTTTCCATTAACCTAGAGTATTCACATGATATATTTTCACTTTAAACCCTTCAAAACTCAATTTAGACATTAACAAACGTGTCAGACTCGTTTTTTGGCATTTCTCAAAATTCACGGGTCAAACCACCCGGAATACACATAACACAATAATACCTTCCAAAAGGGATTATTAATCACAATAAACCTCAAATCATCACATATCTCATAAAATCACCACCGTCAACACGGTACAGAATCTGAATAAATTGACAACAGTCAAATAGTCAAAGGACTATAAATGAAATATTCAGAACACAAAAAGGGAAAAGGTTACATTCTACCCCTCTTAAAAGAATTTCATCCCCAAAATCCAACTACTAAGATCACTAAACAAATTCGGGTACTTCAATTTCATCCGATCTTTACGTTCCCACGTGAATTTAGGGCCACGTTTCGAATTTCACTGAACCTTGACGATGGCAATCCTACTACGCTTCAACTTCTTAAACTCTCTTTCCAAAATTTCCACAGGCTCTTCCACAAAATTCAACTTAGCATCAACTCGAATCTCATCCAAAGGCACTTGCAGTGTTGGATCAGCCAAACACTTCTTAAGGTTCGACACGTGAAACGTGTCATGAACACCATTTAATTCCTCAGGCAAATCTAATCGATAGGCCACAGGGCCTACTTTCTTAATAATCTCAAACGGTCCAACAAACTTAGGTGCTGACTTTCCCTTCTTCTGAAAGCGTACCACACCTTTCCAAGGCGACACTTTGAGCAAGACATAGTCACCTACACTAAACTCTAGAGGGTTCCTCCTTTTATCAGCATAACTTTTCTGACGATCACGCGTAGCCTTAAGTCTATCCTTAATCTGCGAGATCTTCTCAGTAGTCTCTTGCACTAACTCAGGTCCTATCAACTGACCTTCTCCAACCTCAGCCCACATAATTGGCGAACGACACTTTCCACCATACAATGCCTCAAACGGAGCACATCTTACACTAGAATGATAACTATTGTTATACGAAAACTCAACCAACGGAAGATGAACATCCCAAATTCCTCCAAAGTCCAGGACGCACACTCTAAGAATGTCTTCCAAAGTCTGAATAGTACGTTCACTCTAACCATCGATCTGAGGGTGATAAGCCGTACTCATATCTAAACTAGTCCCTAATGCCTCTCGCATTGACTGCCAAAACCTCGATGTGAAACTACTATCACGATATGATATAATCAAGATCGACACACCATGTCTAGAAACTATCTCATTCAAATACAATCTAGCCAACCTTTCCATCTTATAATCCTCACGCATAGGTAAGAAATGAGCAGACTTAGTTAATTGGTCCACAATGACCCATATGCCCACTACTAGTCCTATGCAACTTACTCACAAAATCCATAGCTATCCCTTCCTATTTCCATACGGGAATCTCAGGTTGTTGGAGCAGTCCAGATGGCCTTTGATGCTCAGCCTTAACCTTCAGACAAGTCAAACACTTACTAACATATTCAGCTATATCCTTTTTCATTCCAGGCCACCAATACCTATCTCTCAAATCATAATACATCTTATTAGCTCCTGGGTGTATAGAGTACTTCGACTTATGGGCTTCATCCATTATCAGGGTTCTCACCTTACCCTTCAAAGGTACCCATATTCGATCTAGGTAGTACAAAGTTCCATTACTTCTCTGTTCTATCATCTCATCTAAACCTTTCTGCAATACTGCAAACTCATCCACAGCCTCCTTCTGAACCGCAGTATCCTATCTTTGATACTCGACTGAAGGATCATATTCATAGCTCCAACTCTCTTAGGCTTTACTCTTTCCTTCTTACATAGGGCATCAAACACCACATTCGCCTTACTAGGATGGTAGCAAATTTCACAGTCATAATCACTAAACAACTCTATCCAGCGACGCTGTCGCATATTCAACTCTTTCTGACTAAAGATATGCTGAAGACTCTTATGGTCCGTATATATGACACTCTTTGTTCCATATAGATAATGTCTCCAGATCTTAAGTGCAAACACAACCACACCCAACTCTAAATCATGGGTAGTATAATTATTCTCAAGAATTTTCAACTGCCTAGACGCATAGGCTATCACTTTACCTCTTTGCATTAACACACAACCTAGTCCTATCCCAGACGCATCATAATATACCACAAAGTCTTTTGGTCCATCGGGGAGAGCTAGAACAGGCGCTTTACATAACTTATCCTTCAAGGTCTGAAATGCCAATTCATGTTCCTCACCCTAATCGAAAGTCTTACTCTTCTGAGCTAAGATAGTAAGAGACTTAGCTATCTTAGAGAAGTTCTCAATGAACCTACGGTAATACCCAGCCAATCCTAAGAACGAACGAACCTTAGTCGGAGTTCTAGAGGATTTTCAATTCTTAACAGCTTCAATCTTACTAGGGTCCACATAAATTCCATTACCATTTATCACATGCCCAAGAAACTGCACTTCTCTTAGCCAGAATTCACACTTAGAAAACTTAGCATACAGTTTCTCCTTTTTGAGCACTTCTAAGACTAACCTTAAATGTTCTAAATGCTCCTCTTGAGTCTTAGAGTAGATTAAGATATCGTCTATAAACACTATCACAAACTTATCAAGATACGACCTACAAACTCTATTCATCAAATCCATAAATATTGTTGGTGCATTAGTCATACCAAAGGGCATTACACTGAACTTGAAATGTCCATAACGAGTTCTAAACGCAGTCTTTGGTATGTCATCCTCGTGCACTCTCAGCTGATGGTGTCCAGACCTAAGATCTATCTTCGAGAAAAACTGTGACCCTTGCAGTTGATCAAATAGATCATCAATTCTAGGAAGTGGATAACGATTCTTAACAGTCAACTTGTTCAATTCTCTATAATCAATGCACATCCTAAAAGAACCATCCTTTTTCTTAACAAACAATATTGGCGCTCCTCAAGGCTACGAACTTGGTCTAATGAAACCTTTGTCATGGAGTTCCTTGAGTTGTCCAGACAACTCCTCCATTTCAGAAGGTGCCAAATGATAGGGATACTTTTCTACCGATGTTGCTCCAGGGATTAACTCAATCCGAAACTTAATTTCCCGAATAGGCAGTAATCCAGATAGATCGTCCAGTAATACCTCAGGAAAATCTCTAACCAT
This sequence comes from Tanacetum coccineum, assembly GCA_026074375.1. Lineage (NCBI taxonomy): Eukaryota > Viridiplantae > Streptophyta > Magnoliopsida > Asterales > Asteraceae > Tanacetum > Tanacetum coccineum. The sequence continues at coordinate 28,420 of BQNB010008904.1, forward strand.
AACAATCCCTTCTTGTTTCTTATCACTAGCCTTAGCACTCATCAACAATCTCGCTTTCTCTTCCGGTCTCTCTCCTACTACTCTAAGCACCTTGCCATCCGATAGTGGTATTCTCACTACCTTCTCATAGCAAATTATTTCAGCCTTATAATTTGACAACCAGTCCATACCTATAATCATATCAAAACTTCCATGCCCAAAAGGTATCAAATCGATGTCAAAGACATGACCCTCGATTTCTAGTTTACAACCCTTAATAACCTTATCAATCTCTACTAGCTGCCCGCTAGCTATCTCAATCTCATATCTGAAACCTAAGTCGCTGGGCTCTAAGCCTAACAGAGGTATAAAAGTAGTAGAAACAAAACTATAGTCGGCACCAGAGTCAAATAAGGTAGTGGCAAAATGATCGTTCAAAGTAAACGTACCCGTCACAATGTTTGGATCCTGGCGAGCTTCCTCTGCTCCCAACATGAATGCCCTACCCCTAGCCTGGTTCCCTTGGTTTCCATGACCCTAACCCCCGTTATTAGCAGCAACTTGATTTGGACGATTTCCTTCCGGTTCTTGTACTCTATTCAATTTAGGGCAAGCTGACATGACATGGTCGGTACTACCACACTCATAACATGCTCTAACAGTTGGGTTTCTAGCATTGACAGGATTCACATTCCTCGGCACACCTCTATAATCCTTTGCCAAATGACCCGGGCGGTTACAGTTGAAGCATGTGCGACAAGGCCCTCCGGGTGCATGGTAGGAGTTGCAGGTGGTACACTTGGACCAAGTACCCATATTCTCTCTTCCTACAGGGTTTACAGTAGTAGCAAAAACATTCCCAGTCATAGTCCTCTTATTGTCATCCCTACTATTCTTATCCTTGCTAGTTTCTCCCACATTTCCTCTTTTATCAACTTTCTTAATTGATCCATTTCTCACAGCCTCATCGGTCAGTGCACCAGAAATATGCACTGCCTTTTGTATAGTCTTTGGCTCCGTTGCTGCCACCATCCCACGGATCTGTGGAGCAAGGCCATACACATACCTCTCAATCATCATACTCTCAGGAGTTACCAAATGTGGAACTAACCTAGCCAACTTATGAAACCTATCAGTATACACAACATGGCCAGCCCTAACCATGGCGTGATTCTACAACTCAGATTCTAACTTTTACGTCTCATGACTAGGACAAAACTCTTGTATCATCATAAACTTAAAGTCATTCCATGACATACTAACAGCAACTTCTCGGCTTAGCGTGCGGATCTGAGAGTTCCACCACGTTAAAGCCTTACCCACAAATGAACCAGCAGTGTATTTCACTTTTTGGTCATTACTACAACCACTCATATCCTGTACGTTCTCCATTTTCTCAATCCAACGAGTAAGAACTACAACACCTCCCTTACCATCATATTCCTTATGGTTACAAGCTAAGAACTCATTATATGAACAACCTACCCGGTTGCCATTTACTAACACATTCCCCACGTTCTCCAGAACATTCTCATTAACCACATTACCATTCTGATTTCCAACATTTCCTCGGTTACTAACCTGAGCTAGCATAGCGGGTAAGAGGTTCTGCAATTGCTGGGCAATGATCATCGAGAAGTCGGGTGCACCACCATTGGCTCCCTTTACATTCCCATTGACTCCCTCTATACCCTCATTAGCTCCCAAACCCTGGTCATTTCCTTGACAATTCAAATCCTCAACACGCTCATCATTACCTTCCCTAGGTCTTCTACCCCTTCCACCTCTACCAACCTGTTCACCCTTCCCCTTCCTGATGATTCGGCAACAGGCCGGCCAGAACTTCGGGTCATCACCTTTAGCGGCATTATCTACACGAGGGAGAACATGGGCAAAGTTAGGTAAGTGGGAAGACTAATATATATAGAATATCTTACTATATATAACCAGATATACACGTAACTTCACCCTATGGTGTCAACATCGATTTGTGTGAACAACATTATCAAGTATGAGTGAGTTGTGATACGCTTATAACTACGTTGGCCATCGTACTTATATTCGCATCCATTCCCATTTATATCTAATATTGAGCGCACCCATTTCAATGACTGACATAACTAAGGCACCAAACCGCGAACACACAAAGGCACACAGAAGCGGAACACCGCACACATAGATCCTATACGCAACTAGACGACGGATCTTAGGTTATAGTCTAGGCCAAACCACCTAGTTCTCTATAACCTTGGCTCTGATTACCAATCTGTCACACCCCGACAATGGCAGAAACTCGGGAATGCAACATAATGATCAATCATAACACAAGATATAAAATAGAGAAAACTACATTGCATAAACTCCAAGTGCTATGAAGACCATCAACCTTGAACAAACTCAAGTGATGTCCCAAATCGCAACTAAAATCCACAATCTCTTACAATTATTCAAATGCCCACATAGGGGACCATAATCCAAACTTATTCCAAAACATCCGAAACTAAAATCAAACAACAAGCAAGCAAGACTTCAAATGAAATTCCACTCGAGATACTTCTAAGTCTGCTATCAATCACCAAACTACTCTTCTTTTACTTCACCTGAAAATGATACTTAAAAACGTCAACAATAATGTTGGTGAGCTCGTAGGTTTGACCTTAAACCCAAAAGTTGTGCCAATATTTCAATAGTGGACAATAGTGTTATATGACAGTGGATATATGCAAACAACCTTAGCATCACCGCTAATAAATAACCATATTTCACTTACACACCTAAAGGGCTTACCAGCTGGAGCACTAATATTAGGGCATAACCTCACACAAACTTGGGTAGGCATACTCATCCGCTCTAATAATCACACAAATACTGGGCAGGCGTACCCATCTGATCCAATAATCTCACAAACACTAGGTAGGCGTACCCATTCGATCCAAACAATCATTCATCACATAATATTCACATAGCAGTCATAAGCACATAACTTGTCCCAAAAACAAAACCACATTTCGTAAAGATCAATTCAAAACATTTCAAAACACATTTGAGTATCATTTTTCCCCAACGGAAAAACAGTAAAAAGTGGGGCTACGAGAACTCACCTCAAGCAAGACTTTAGCAACCAAATCTCAATCACATAAGCAAATGCAACGACGCCCGCACACGACCTAGTCCAGTTAATGTCCCAATTTAATCATCCAATTCCAAAACAATCTTCACGTTTGATGCATAGAGTTTAGACGCGTTGTACAATTACCCAAAACAATTTAGTGGTGTGATGGTTGACGACTTAACTCCACAATCATATAAATCTCATTCCTCGATAATACATACTTATACTATTTAGCGTAAATAGATAAGTAATATCATAAATATTTATAATTAATAATTATAAATATATCTCGACAAGTCCATTCGGTACACCTTAGTCACTTTAAAATAATCATTATACGGTTGAAAATGAAACATTTACTCATAATAAACACTTTAGAGAAGTTTCGAGAAAAATTATATTTTTCGTCTTTTAGTGAATTTATTAAATAAATAAAATCAAATAATTAAATATTATTTTATTATTTAAAATCAAAAATCATGTTTTTAAGAAATTTTCTAAGTATAAACTTTTTACGAAATTTCGACATGACTCGTACGTTTATACAACGTTTTCCAAGGTTTCAAACCTTATTTTAACATTTATCACAAATTCGACACTTTTCGACAAAATTCCAAAATCTCAATCGTTAGCGCTTATCAACACATTTTTCCTAAAATATCATTCAATATCACTTCGTAAATACATTTCCACTTTCAAAAGTTCATCAAAATTCTCATAACTACAACATATCGCTTATTCGGCCTTAAGGCCTAACAAGGGTTCATTAGGACATATATAAGTATATACTTATATGTGGAAATAATCCGGACCACAATAAGCCCTCCCATTAAGCCGCGGCTCAAATAAACTTATTGGGCCGTGAGTCCATAAACTCCAAAATACATATCATAATCTTTAGAATAAGCTATTAATCTACAATGCATTTGGTTACTAACTCTATAAGCCTAAAAAAATAGTCCCACAACCTAACGACATAACACAAAAATAGATCAAAATCACTTTTCTAGTGATTTTTGGAATCCCATTCTAGGCCTTAATAAAGCCCAAATAAGCCAAATAAATAGCTAAAAATAAGCCCTTAAAATAAGCCCATACAAGCTACATCAAAAATAAGCATTCTAGCATCAAATATTGATTCAACAAACATGACACAAAACATCCAACTTCAAAAACCCTCATTTTTGCATTTTACGTATTCAACGAGACCAAACACGACCCTTTTTTATTCTAGGAATTACAATAACATTGAACATAAAATATGTATAGTGGAATTAACATAAGAACAATATATTCAACAAGGTGTTATCTTCATTAACTAACCAATATGTTCCTAAACACCCCGATTCTAATGATCAAATTCAATAACGAGTGTTATCTAAACTATAACAAGGAATCAAATATCCTTGAGGCTAAAACACATAAATTTCTAGGCGTCCACTTAAAGGACTTGACGCCTAGACACACACACACTTTTCTTGGTGTTTACATCTTGACACCCAAGAAAACTATACTACCCATATCACTTTATATACTTAGAGATATTAGGTTTTATTTACAAAGTATAGAGCAAATAAAAGATATTAATTAATTCTTTTTAACATTTAAGATTTGTAGATCTTAAGAATCTTCAAAATCATCTATCTTATTGAAGATCCTCCTTTGTCTTTTAAGGGTCCTTCAACTTTCATAAATGTTTTGGTCTTATCAACTCAAATATAATTCCCAACAAAAACGTCAACAATAAGGATTGGTGGGGACACCGTAGTTTGACCTAAACCCAAAAGCTGTGCCAATAATTCAACAGATGACAATAGTGCTATATGACAGTGGAATATATTCAAACACCCTTATCATCACCGCTAATCAATACCATATGTCACTCACGCACCTAACAGCCTACCTAACTATAGCACTATAATTAGGCAGGAGACCTCACACAAACTTGGGTAGGGCGTACCCATCCCTCCATAAATCACACAAATACTGGTAGGGCGTACCATCTGATGTTACCGATCCCATAATCTCACAAACACTTGGTAGTGCCGTAGTACCCATCCGAAACCAAAAACAATATGCTATCAATAAATGTCACATAGCAGGACATAAGCACATAACTTGTCCAAAAAACAAAACCACATTTCGCACAGATCAATTCAAAACATTTCAAAACACATTTGATTATCATTTTCCCCCAACGGAAAAACAGTAAAAAGTAGGGCTACGAGAACTCACCTCAAGCAAGACTTTAGCAACCAAATCTCAATCACATAAGCAAATGCAACGACGCCCGCACACGACCTAGTCCAGTTAATGTCCCAATTTAATCATCCAATTCCAAAACAATCTTCACGTTTGATGCATAGAGTTTAGACGCGTTGTACAATTACCCAAAACAATTTAGTGGTGTGATGGTTGACGACTTAACTCCACAATCATATAAATCTCATTCCTCGATAATACATACTTATACTATTTAGCGTAAATAGATAAGTAATATCATAAATATTTATAATTAATAATTATAAATATATCTCGACAAGTCCATTCGGTACACCTTAGTCACTTTAAAATAATCATTATACGGTTGAAAATGAAACATTTACTCATAATAAACACTTTAGAGAAGTTTCGAGAAAAATTATATTTTTCGTCTTTTAGTGAATTTATTAAATAAATAAAATAAAATAATTAAATATTATTTTATTATTTAAAATCAAAAATCATGTTTTTAAGAAATTTTCTAAGTATAAACTTTTTACGAAATTTCGACATGACTCGTACGTTTATACAACGTTTTCCAAGGTTTCAAACCTTATTTTAACATTTATCACAAATTCGACACTTTTCGACAAAATTCCAAAATCTCAATCGTTAACGCTTATCAACACATTTTCCTAAAATATCGTTCAATATCACTTCGTAAATACATTTCCACTTTCAAAAGTTCATCAAAATTGTCATAACTACTACATATCGCTTATTCGGCCTTAAGGCCCAACAAGGGTCCATTAGGACATATAAGATACTATTTAAGTCCAAAACCAAGGTCCATTTACATATATAAGTATATACTTATATGTAGAAATAATCCGGACCACAATAAGCCCTCCCATTAAGCCGCGACTCAAATAGACTTATTGGGTCGTGAGTCTATAAACTCCAAAATACGTATAATAAGCTTAGAATGAGCTAGTAAGCTACGTATCGCATTTGGTTACTACCATAAGCCTCAAAAATAATCCACAACATACGCCATAACACAAAAATAATCAAAATTGTTTTGAAATAATGATCAACCAACAAGTATAAGATTAGAACTTAGAAGAGAAGAGAGATTGTGAAGTGCATATCATTGATATGCCAAACTACAAAAGGAGCCTCTATTTATAGGGCTCTCATATTCTATACATTTAGTACACTCATATATAGGAGAATACAAAAGATGGAATTTTATGGGGGTTAAGGTATGTGGATAGCCATATTTATTTATTATTCATAACACTCCCTCTTGGCTATCCATCATTGGTTCTTATACGTTTAGATGTGTTGCCTCGTTAAAAACCTTTCTTGGAAAAACCCTGTGGGAAAAAACCATAACTAAGGAAAAAAAGAGTGCAACTCGTTTATTCTCCCTTTGAGGTATATTCTCCCTCTAAGGTATATTCTCCCTCTGATGATTAGATCACTTAATTTCATTGAGTCTTCGCATTCCAATGCCGTGAACCAACTTCTTAAATGTTACAGTAGGAAGTGCTTTGGTAAATAAGTCTGCTAGGTTATCGCTTAAACGAACCTTTTGGACAATAATGTCACCACTCTTCTGCAAGTCATGAGTGAAAAAGAACTTCGGTAGAATATGATTGGTTTTGTCACCTTTGATGTATCCGTCCTTAAGTTGGGCAATGCATGCTACATTATATTCATGTACAACTGTTGGAGCCTCCTCACCTGAAGAAATCCCACATGATTCACGAATATGATGTATCACACTTCTCAACCATACGCATTCCTGACTTGCTTCATGGATGGCCAATATCTCTGCGTGATTCAATGAAGTGGCACTCATTGTTTGCTTTACGGAACGCCATGAAATAGCAGCATTGTAACTTGTGAAAACATATCCAGTTTGGGACCGATCGGTATGAGGATTAGACATATATCCTGCATCTGCAAAACCAACAAGATTTCTTTCGGATGGGTTAGTATAATATAAACCTATGTATTTTATACCTTGATGATAGCAAAATATTTGTTTCACCCCATTCCAATGTCTCTTTGTTGGTCACAAACTATATCTTGCCAATAAGTTCAACAAAAATGATATATCAGGCCGTGTATGACTCCCAAGAAATAACAATGTCCTAATAGAACTTAAATAAGGTACTTTTGGACCAAGAATTTCCTCGTCGCCATTTGGAGGCCAAAAAGGGTACTTTTTAACATCTATGGTCCTTACAACCATTGGGGTGCTCAATGGATGAGATTTGTCCATATAAAATCTTTTTAGCAACTTCTCTATGTATGCATTTTGGTGAACGTTGATTCCTCTTTAGATATTCAATTTGTAATCCAGAACAAAAATTATTTTTCCAATGTCTTTTATCTCAAATTCTTTCTTTAAGCATTCAACTGCCTTTGTAACCTCCTGTGGAGTTCTGATAATATTCAAATCATCAACATACACAACAATTATGATATATTAATGTTCATATCCTTTTATAAAAATGCATGGGCAAATAGAATCATTTTTCGTATCCTTCTTTTAATAAATATTCACCAAAGCGATTGTTACACGTATGCCCAAAACATGATTAATAATACAATCAAATAGAAGTAGCATTCTCGAGAACTTTTCTTATAAGCTTTAGGCATAAAAATTCACCAGCATGCTTCATGCATTTTATATCCTGTAATGAAATCTCTACATCACATGAGCTCTATTCATTTATCTATTAGACGCAAATCAATTATTTGTCACATTGCCAGACATAAACAATATTAAAATACATTATTGGATCCACCACATGTGAACATGTATCTACATGATACTTTCTAAGTCTTTGAGAAAATATATGTGTGCCATTACTTGTATCTTATGCATAATTTAATTTCGCTTTCTCATAAAGACCAATGCATATCCAATAAGATTTATAAATTTATGTATATGGACTTCTAAGTCTCAAACATATGTTTTATCATAAGAGATTTCAGTCATTGTTAGTTACTTGCATCAATGAATTTTGGCCATTCATCAATCCAAGGTCCTCACATTCATTTTAGCACTCTATTATTTAATTACATGATCATTTTTGTGTGCATTATCATCTATAGCTATCGACGTCGATTCATTTCTTTTTTATTCCACATTTCACTAGACATTACATTATATCATTTATTGAGATCTCATAGTTTTTTTCGTACCTAGGGTTTTTCAATTACCTTCATGTCTAGTGTCTCTTTAGGAGACTGTTATGGGGTCTTTATTACCTTGATCCGACCATCTTAACTTTCTTGGTCTATTTTATATCTTCATTTGAGGTCTTTATTTGGAATCGATTTGTCTATCACGTTGTGGACGTGCCATAGACATACTACCAATCATTGGTCTTATTGTTGGGACATACGTTATAATTGGAGCTCTAGCATCATATATGATCTAGTCACTTTATTTAGGTCACTAAACATGTCTGGCAATTACTAGGTCTGGAATGTATATTGACCCTTGAACTTTAAGTTCATATTCATTGGTGTGAGGATCACCATTTGTATTATCATAATTCATTCTAAATTTCATGCTGCTCATTCTCCCCCTGAATGAATTATCAACTTTAACATCTCATTTTGTGTATTATGGCGGATTTAGTATATATTGCACAATTACAATATCTTACATGAAACTATATGGTTTGTGACCAAAAACCATTCTAATGAGGAGTAATCATTATAGATTGTTGGCAAGATGCGAATTTATATATTATAACATGCCACATGAACTAATAGATTTGTTCTCATAATTATTGGCTTTGCAATCAAATGAAGACGTTTTATAAACGTTTCAACAAAAGCAATTCGTGTATGAACATGGGCTACCTTTAAGTTCAACACTTATTCTAATAATCGCCCAATACTTGGAAGTGTTCACTAGCATTCTCAATAATATAATTTGGAAAACCATGCTCTTATTTTATAAGTCGGGCCACTAATCACGCTAACTTTAAGTTGCGTATTTGATGATCATTTTGACGATGCATCGATTTTAAAACTCAAAATGATCCACATGTCAGATGTATAGGCCTACATACATCCCTTTTATATTATTTCTAAAATTTTATCGAACAAAGTCCTTATTTTAATTTGGTGATGATAGATGAACAATTAACTTCCAATGAGAACAATCAAACCTATCTTTCAATTTCGCATCATCATTGACTCGGGATGATCCAACCAGTCATGCCAATTTTTACAACAAACTTGGCTCATAAAATAATACTTTATGACCACATGTGCTTCAATCGCACATTTTTTTTAAAATTAAGAGTCGAATAATATAAAGAGCTAACATTTCTCTAATTACCTCTTTCATGTCTTTTACACAATTTATTAAAATATTAACTTATGACATTATCAAATAATAAAGCGAAATCTATACTAGTAAAGTATGTCATTTATTAATTAACCAAGTGTCTTACAAAACAAATAAAATCACATGATAAAGTCACAAATATATATCATACAAGCATGCACAATTCTTTTTTTTCTATATCTTGTCATCGAGTTTTGAAAATATTTTATCTATTAATTTAGCATAAAAAAATCACAATATAAGTAAAATGTTCAACGGAAAATTTTAAAAGGAAATAACATGTTTTATTAAGCCAAGTGCGTAATTATATATAAAGTCCATCTCATAGGACAACATAGGAAAACTTAAAAGAAAATAAGCAAAACAAAAAAGAACATGATCATCGTCCACGCGAAGATGTTTTATTCTTGGCTTTATTGAGATTCTTACTATCGGCTTTATGATTCATTCATTTGTGAGGAAATCGCTAACACCCAAGTGAGTGGTATCATTTTGGTCTTTTGGATCAACATCAAGGCTATCAATACCAAAGCTATCAATATCAAAGTTATCAATTTTCTCGTCTTGGTATGCCAAGTTAACTTCAATCTTTTTTCCTTTGTTCTTTTGGGATCTTTGGGAGTTTTTTTCCCCAAACCCCCAAATGCTTCTGGTGTTGCGACATCGCAAGGCACAATGATTAACACTACCACATCGGTAACATCCATTTTCTATGGAACCTTTTGCTTTTTCGCCACCATTATTTTTAACAATCATTTTAGCCTTTGTCCTTCCACCTTCTTTTGGACCACTTTAGTATCACCAACTGAAAACCATATATAATTACCTCGCCAAAGATCCTCCGCCACTGGCCACGACCATGTCCACGGCCGCGTCCTCGTCCACGGTTTGATCCACGACCGGCGTACCTCCACTTATGATATAATCTGTTACCACATTTGCTCTCAGAAGAGGAGCGCAGATCAGGTTGGACGTGACTCGTGGTCTTTCATCAAGGAGTCCGTTGTTTTGTTACAAGCCAACAAATAAATAAGTAGATCAATCACAATCTTTTTAAAACCTCTTTCACGATAGCAGGTTTGCAAAATAAAATAAATTACAAGTAGCATGACAAATGCGTAAGAAATGCGTTTTCACAACCATTTCTTCATCGGGCGATATTTTCTCCACACAAAAGTCATTTGTCAGGCAGAGTCATTTCTAAACATGGCCGAATATATAATCAGTCACAATTTAAATCCTGGAACCTTAATATGAACCCAGACATAGTGGCGGTCTCATCCACAATCACTGTATTGTTGATTTCATAGCTATCTTACATAATTATTCCAAAATGGACTAATGAATTCCTCTAATAGTCGAGACTATCAATTTTTTAAATTCCCATGACAGGTGATGGCGTAAAAAATCATTGTCCGTTAGCCTTTGTTCAACAGCATTGTTTCCTATGCCTAGCTTGACTTGTATCACCAAGACCATTAGCAGCAAGTAGCTATCACGCATCCCGAAACCCAATACAAAGTAGGTGCTTTTTGACCACTTATCGTCCCAAAGCCAAAATTCAAATTTTCTGCAAGATTCGACATAACTAGCGCTATAATAACCAAATATAATTTTGAGTAACATTAACCAGTTTGTTAAAGGAAAGAGCATCATGTTTTCCGTAAGTTCGAGTATACTATTAGCGAAGCAGTTGGGAATTCTGGTGGTATTTTATGTGTATGGGATCCAAGTGTTTTCTGTAAAGAGCATCATGTTGTCTCGGACAATTTTGTTGCTTTATATAGGTCATGGGTTTCTAATCAGGCGAAGTTACTTGTGGTGTCTATATATGCCCCTCAGTCTATCATTAGCAAGCGTTCGTTATGGAGCTACATTTCTTCCCTTATCAGCCGTTGGGATGTCATTGTATGGTTATGGGTGATTTTAATGAAGTTAGATGCATGGAGGATCGTTTGGGTTCAGTGTACAATGCGCAAGGTGCTAATGAATTTAATAGTTTTATATCAAACTCGGGGCTCGTTGAAATCCAATTGGAAGGGTACTCTTTTACTTGGTCTCTTCAGTCGGCTAAGAAAATGAGTAAATTAGATCGTTTTTTTTGTTTCGGATGGTTTACTCTCTTTATTCCCTCATCTCTCGGGGATTTGTCTTGATAGGCACCTCTCGGATCATAGACCAATCTTACTTCGGGAAGTGGTCACTGATTATGGGCCTTCCCCTTTTCGGGTTTACCACTCTTGGTTTAGTTTACAGGGCTTCGATCAAATGGTGTCGGAAACTTGGAATAATATTGATCTTGATGATAATAATAAGATGGTTCGATTCAAGAAGAAATTACAAATCCTGAAAAAGGAGATACGTTCATGGGTTAATGATTGCAAAAAGAATCAATCTGGTCGTCTTGTGGATCTCCGTTCCAAGCTGTGTCATATTGACAAAGTTATTGATCAAGGGGGCGTAAATGATGATATTCTTCTGACGCGGTTAGATTTATTAAAAAAATTACATGATATTAAGTCTTCCGACGCTCGTGACTATATGCAAAAGGCTAAGATTCAGTGGGCTATTGAGGGCGATGAAAACTCAAATTTTTTTCATGGAATCATTAATCGTAAACGAGCGAATTTGGCTATTAAAGGTGTTATGGTTGATGGCGAATGGGTGGATGATCCCTGTCGTGTCAAAGAAGAATTTCGTTTGCATTTTGCTAATCGGTTTCGAGCCCCGGCTGCCAACAGATGTAAACTTAACTATACCTTCCCTAATCGATTGTCTTCTGATCAGTTGGACATGTTGGAGAGTCCGATCTCCAGAGATGAAGTGCGTAATGCTGTGTGGGGCTGTGGAGAGAATAAATCTCCTGGACCAGACGGGTTCACTTTTGAGTTTTTTCGAAAGTTCTGGGACACTTTAGGATCTGATTTTTGTGCTGCTGTGGAATGGTTTTTCGATCATAGTTCATTTTCTAGAGGATGTAACTCCTCTTTCATTGCTCTCATTCCGAAAAACCATGATCCTAAGTTCGTAAATGATTATCGTCCAATTAGCTTGATCGGGAGTCTTTACAAGGTTGTCACCAAAATATTAGCCACTCGACTTTCGTCGATCATCTCTGGTCTTATATCGGATGTTCAAACGGCGTTTCTTCCTAATAGGCAAATTCTTGATGGCCCGTTTATCATAAACGAATTACTTTCTTGGTGCAAGCATAAGAAACAACAAGCCATGGTGTTTAAAGTTGATTTTGCCAAGGCTTATGATTCGATAAGGTGGGATTTTTTAGAAGATGTGCTTAGAGCTTTTGGTTTCGGTTCTAAATGGTGCTCGTGGATTCGGGGTTGTTTACACTCTGGTATGGCTTCGGTCCTCCTTAATGGTAGTCCAACGTCCGAATTCCAATTTCATTGTGGGTTGAAGCAAGGAGATCCTTTGGCCCCATACCTTTTTATCTTAATTATGGAGTCTCTTCATCTTTCGTTATCTAGGGCCATCGAGGCGGGGATTTTTAAGGGCATCAAAATTGGTTCGTCTCTTAATATTTCCCATCTTTTTTATGCGGATGATGCGGTCTTTATTGGTGAGTGGTCTATTGCTAATCTATCTGGTATTACTCACATTCTTCATTGTTTTTCTTTGTTGTCCGGCCTCTCGATCAATCTTAAGAAAAGTCACCTTCTTGGAGTCGGGATTCGAAGTGAGGATGTTAATGCTGCAGCTTTATATTTTGGTTGTTCGACTATGAAAACCCCTTTTAAATACTTAGGGGTGATGGTTGGAGGTAATAGCTCGACTTTTCAGGCATGGGACGATACGATTGGTAAACTTAAGGCTCGTCTATCTAATTGGAAACTTAAAACTTTATCTGTTGGAGGAAGGCTTACTCTTTTAAAGTCGGTTCTTGGGTCGACACCTATTTATAATATGTCCATCTATAAGGTTCCTAAGTCGGTGTTACAAACGATGGAGTCCATACGTAGAAATTTTTTCAATGGTGTTCAATGCGACGAGAGGAAAATAGTGTGGATCAAATGGGCCAAGGTTCTTGCGTCCAAGAAGTATGGAGGTTTAGGTGTCTCAAGTTTTTATGCTTTAAATAGGGCGCTCCTTTTCAAATGGGTTTGGAGATTCATATCACGGGATAATTCATTGTGGTGTCGTCTCATCATGTCTATGCATGGCTCCTCATTATATAAATTATCTCCGTTTCGTTACTCGACTTGGAAATCCATTATTCGGGAGGTGCATATGCTTAAAGATCGTGGTGTGGACCTGATTTCTCACTGTCATATTCGTGTGGGTAATGGTTTGCGCACGCAATTTTGGAATGAAGTTTGGATTGGTGACACTCAACTTCGTGTTATGTTTCCACGAATTTATGCTTTGGAGATTAATAAAGATTGTACGGTGGCTGATAAACTGCAATTCTCGGTTACCTCTTCTCTTCGTCGTTCTGTTAGAGGAGGGGTTGAATCTTCTCAATTAGCTCTTCTTCAAACATATATTGAAGGGACATTGTTGTCTAATATGGAGGATAGATGGGTGTGGGATTTAAATGGGGAAGGTGTTTTTCGGGTCAAAGATGTTCGCATTCTTCTTGATGAATGTTTCTTGCCGAAAGCCCCTACTGCTACTCGATGGGTTAAATATGTTCCAATAAAAATAAATGTTTTTGCTTGGAAGGTTTTCCTGGATCGGTTGCCTACTCGATCCAATTTACAACATCGTGGTGTCCTAGTTTCTGATCTTTTATGTCCGCTTTGCTCCTCTGCTCAGGAAGATTCCTCGCACTTGTTCTTCAGTTGCAGATTCACTACGGATATCGTCATGCTCGTATGCCGCTGGTGGAATCTATCATGGACGCCTCTTGGTTTATATGTTGATTGGCTTAATTGGTTCAATTCCATCAGATTAAACTCTAAAGTTAAAGATTTGATGAAAGGAGTTCTTTATATAACTTGGTGGAGCGTATGGATGTTTCGTAATCAGTTGCTCTTCTCGTCGAAAGCCCCTCGTAAAGATGTTATTTTTGACGATATTGTTTCGCGCTCTTTCACTTGGTACCTTTCTAGATGTAATTGTACTTTTAGTTGGGATAGTTGGTTGCAACACCCCTATTTGATCTCTTTGTAATTCTTTTTCTAGCTTCTTGCTAGTTGGTTTTTAATAGTTGTCGTTCTAAAAAAACGTATAAAGTGTTCTATTAAATGCCACTGTATTATGTCTCAAAATTGAATTGGTCCTATAAAACATATTTTAGGACTCCATTGAAAAAAGGGTCACACAGAAAGGTCCTAAAAGCCCTTTTTTCTTGTAACATCAAACAAAGATTTCACAGATAAACAAATACGTCACTTTTTCTTCTTTTTCACAACTTTGGTTTAGAAATGAAAAACATAAAGTTCAGAACTTAGCGTTGTTTGCACTTAGACCTAGCTTAAGAGCGTTTAGTACTTAGCGTTTAGATTTGAAAGGTGGTTTGGCAAAGAGTGTTTAGCATTTTGTATTTTCAAAAAACGCTACTTGAAGAAGCGTTTAGCTTTTACGTTATTCTAAACATTTACGTTATATTAAATAAACAGCTAAGAAGTAATTTTCTTAAAATAAAATATGGATGTTAGTGTTGTTAGCTTGACAGATAAACATTATCCAGCAATCATTAATTGTCAAATTGATTAGTCAATCAATTAGTTGTCAATCATTATCTAGTTAATCATTCTCTTGTCAAGCATTAATTAGTTGTCTATGCACATAGTCTTGTACCTCTATAAATTGTAATGAATGATGAATGAAAGAGGACACACAGTTTCACCATTTTCAGAGCAGGCGTGGTACTGGGCGAGCTGGGCGATGGCCCAGGGCATCAAATACTTGGGGGCATCAAATTTTAGATTTATGTTATATTGATATAAAAGAAAAAATGAAGCAAAAACAAATCTGAATTTTTTTTTGTCATGGTAGAAAATGGTGGATGAAGAAGATGATATCTTGGAGAGAGAAACTATAAATTAAGAAGTAGCCTTTTTTATTATTTGTAAAAAGTGTTGTGTAGGATGAGTAAGTCACGTGACCAATAGTAGTAACAAAACTAACATTTTTAATTCTTTGCAAGCTACAAGCCCTACAATATAAATTTAGTACATGGCAATATTATTCTACAGATTTGTTTAAGGAAAACGTATCATTAATTAACTTTATTATTAGTTTCGTATATTATAAAACGTATCAATTAGAAACGCTCCCCTGAGGTGGGTGATAGCAGTATGGTATCATTTATTTTTATAACTTTGTGGAAGGTTTTTATCATCAAATCAAGTTTTTAACCTATTCTAATTTATGGGGTTATATGAAATAAGTGGAAGAAAAAGTGCAAAGACATGTAGTCTTTTGATGAATGACAATAATGATGAGTTGACAAGAGTTGGTGTAACATCATGAGTTGAGGGAGAGTTGGTTTCTTGGTGTAGTAGGTCAAAGAAAAATCATAATTTTACTAGATGCAAAGAAATAGTACATAAAGAAATAGTACATAAAGATGGGTGAGACCACAAGCAACAAAAAATCACAATATCATTTATGACGATGACTAGAGTAAATACGGTTCATTACATCTTTGTTAAAAACATATATTGTTGTTGTGTATGATAACCGAAGCAATTTGTTACCTTAGTACGTGTGCATATTGTTAAGAGTAACTTTACATGTGTTTTTTTGTTAAGAGCAATGTACTATTTTGCTTTTAGCCAACTAGATTAGTGATAAATATCACATACTACCTGAACGACAAAAACTATCCAAATTATAATACCACGAATTTATAGGCAACAAAAAACATAAGGATCACAAACAAATTAAAGCATTGTTTTTTCTTTAGAAACCAACTAATTAAGGTGGTGTTCTGGAAGCTTATTTAGGGACCATGCACTTTTTGTAGTATTATCTAAATACACTAACAAAGCCCAGGTGCCAATATAAAAAGTGCTAACCATTTTCAAAAATTGGTATATACAATTCCATGGTAAATCTACTAAAAAATGAGTTAGTGCTAATCCTTGATACGCAACGATACTTATATTGGTACCTCGGTTATGCATTTTGTGGCAAGTGTAAAGGGAAAGATGTGAGTTAGCCACGTATACTATTATAAAATCACTTATTAAAATGTTGTCTATTTTTTTCTAAGGCTAACCCCCACACACATAGTATGCAATTTTACTTTGATGGCACTTTAAAACACACAACTGGATGCCGTAAAATTGAGGAACTCATTTTTCGATGCAGATTACGAATATAAGGAACAAACACGAGCACGGCCAAAAAGAAATCCTAGTATCAACCCAAAAAGAATAATCATCAAATGTTAAAAAACCAATAAAGGAATTTAAATGTAAAAGCTTTTATAGATGTTGACTTTCAAATTAACATAAAGTCCATTCCAAATTAACTATACGATTCATGAGCATTAGATTAAATGAATTATCTTCATCAACATATATGGATTTATTAGTCAAATACAGTAAATAACTGATTATCTTATAAGATGAGATTGGTAATTTGTTAATTACCTTTGCAGTTATTGGTCAAACGACAACATTAAATTCCCAATATATAAAATCATGACTGTGGCAATAAAAATTTTATGTGTGAAGAACACCATAACATACAATGATGCAGACCACTTATGTTTTTGTAGTGTTGTTTTCGCTTGTGCTTTCATCGAAAGGTTTCAAAGATTTTTCAGCAGAGAAAAACGAAGTTTCCTGTTAGGCCATCGAGTCAACTAAGATGAAGTAGATTAATGCCGTCTCTAAGAAGATCAACAAGCCTTTTTGTTAAATCATTAAGGTAATACATAATGTTTGGTATGCTAGTTTTCTATAAACAAACTGCTGCATGTAACATTTTTTATGTATTGTTTAGATTAATTACTTTTCGATTTTTTCTATGTTGAATCAGAGCCCAGATGGTGACATTATCGATTGCGTCTTGTTTCATCTTCAGCCATCTTTTGACAATCCCAAGTTAAAAGGAGCAATAATGTCATTGGTATATTCAAATCATTCATCTAATTACTTGTTAAGGAATGCTAATAAACCACATAAGATCCACAAAAGAATTTTCACAAAATGATGTGTAACAATATCATTTGTCATGAAATAAAGTGTTAGTGGAGAAAGAATGTAATGATTGGTCCAAATGTTTTGCCACATCATTGTGTGAGAGTTTCTTTGTAAACATTATGTGGTTCTATCAATTCTCTTACTTTTAAACTCATGTTTACTTAAATTATTTAATAAAAAGTTTATTCTATGTCACAGAACCTAATGTGTCTATGGAATGACAATTGGTGTCTGTTTTGTTAATGAAATCTTGTTTCAAATGAATACAAATAAACAGGATCCACCAGAGTTACCAAAAGGATATGATAACACACGAGTGGAATCAGAATTCAAGCAGATATGGAGTCCGAACGGTGAATCGTGTCCAAATGGAACAATTCCAATTAGAAGAACAAGTGCAAGTGAAATTTCGAGAACCCATTTCAATATTCTGAATATTTGCAAAAAGAACATCCGTACAAAAGATATCACCGTCAAGTGGCCACACGGATCGGTAAGTTTTTATAAATCAATTAATGACCAGAATAAAACAACCATTCCTGATAAAAGATCACACATAATTGTCTTTTAATATCCTTGGTATGGATGTTTTTTTTTATTAACGAAAAGGTTTGTGGACCTTTGGGACTTTGGCCCAAACTAACCACAGGTGTCTCCAATCACATCCATTAACACGATTTACTCAAAAAAAAACTCAAATCTTGGTATGATATGTATATTTCGCAGTCAATCATTAGGCGAATGTGACACAAGTAGAAAAAAAAAAAATATAGAAGAACAAATACCAGGGCGCATAAATTATAATCCATACACCAATAACAGGAGCTCCCAACAGCCCCTGCAATATTACCACCACATCATATGGCAAACACCCAAACACCAACTAGTATCCTGGCCCAGTCTTCACCCCACGAAATCCCCTTAATACCACCCACCCCAAAATGTAACAAACAGTATCATCACATCTCCTCAAGCACCTCCACACAACAGAAACACCCCTACACGGCACCCACACCATATGCACCTGCAGTATGCCGATCCCATGACTCCGATGAAGGGTCTGTGTCAACCCAACCACTAGACACACACTACCGGAAACCCCCCCATCCGGACAACAACCAACACCCCCCCCCGCCGCCCACCCTCTTGGTACATATAAAACTAATCCCCCCACACACAACTTGGCCAATGAAAAAAAAAGATAAGCCAACCAATCACAAAAACAATAAAATCAACCCCCCATCCCCATACCAATTAAAAATCCCTCCCCTTAAAAAAAAAAACATAGAAAACAAAAAAAACAAAAAAAAAAAACACCAAATAACTAACAAAAAAACCAACCGCCCCCAGAAAACCACAAAAAAAATACATCCCCCTCCTTCCAACACACCCCAGTTCTCTCCTTTAATACCCCCTTTGTCCCCTCACCCCCCCCCACCCCCACCCCACGCCCCCCTCCCCTCCTTCCACCTGCCCCTCAAAACCCCAAACCCCCCCACCATGAACACACCCAACTTCAAGCCACACCCTCCCCAACCCCCCACCCCCCCAAAACCTCACCACCACCCCCCCCCAACTACGCCCAACCCAAATACCCCACCAATCCACCACACCAAACTCCTACACCATCCCAACCCCCCTCCCCCCCCACCCCCCTAACCCCCCCCCCCACATACCTACCCCCAATAAAACACCCACAACTCAGCACACCCCCCACGACCTCCCCCCGCACCTCACCCACAACTAATACACATCCCAAAGATACCCACCCTACCCACCAAAATTCCAACTTCCACCAACACACAATACCTACACCAGGATCACACCCTACTCCAACCCATCCAACAAACACTACACCCACCCAACCATCACCACACTACCTTCACCAGACCACCTCAACCCACATCCCTCCAACCATACCAACCACCACCCCACCATACCCACACCAACCCACCACAACTACACCAAAACTAAACACATAACATCAACCTCCCCAAAACCACCGCCACCCCAACAACCCACACCCCAAACCAACAGCACCCAGGACCCAGCCAACCACACACCCATCCTATCCCAACAGCCCCAAAAACTAACCTCAATTCCCCACCGACAACATCTCTCACCTCCCCCCCACAAAATACCAAACCAAACCCGTCAAAAAAACACCAAACTCTCCCACCCCCCACCGCATCATCTACCCTCCGCCCCCACGAACACACACCACCCCAACCCCAGCAACCCGACCATCACGCCAACAAACCACAAACATACCCATATACACGCTAATCTCCCCAATTACAAGGACCCTAATCGGCAAACACACGCCAAACCCCACCCCCAAACCCAAAAACACCAACCCACAATCTCACATAGTCACACATCTCCCCCCTCCCATCACCCCATAAACCCATCAAGCCCCCCCACTCACATTCCACCCTACAAACCTCAACCAAACCCACCCATCCCCAAACACCAAACTCCACCACACCACCTCCCCCTCCATCCACCATCATCACTCCACCCCACCTACCACGCACTTCACCACCCACCCCCACAAACCCCCCCGCCCCCCCATCCCTCCCCCTCTCCCACCCTCCTACAGATGTCAGGGATAAAACGTCTACATTATTTATCTTTTCCCCAACCCCCCCACACCTACCCACTCATATCCCTTACCCCAACTGCCAATCCCCCCATATAAACCCACACCCTCAAACCCCACTACCCCCTACCTCTACACTCCCTACGACTCTTCCCAAGCCCACCTTACTACCACACCAACACCCACCACCCCCCCAAAAAACCCCAGATCCCCCCAGCCCCACCACACACCGCCACCACCGAGCCAAACCTAAATCGACCTCCCAAAGCTCCACCACTTCCCTCACCTAAGATACAACAAGAACTACTCCATACAGACTTCCCCAAAACGCCAAAAAAAAAACAAAAAAAACCCCAAAAAACACTTAAAACATCAAGACACACTGCCTTTCACAAAAGAAAAAAAAACAAAAAAACAAAAAAAAACACACAAAAAAAAAAAAAAATTAAAAAACCATAAAAAAAAATCAAACCGGTCCAAACTGCAACATCCAAGATACCAATAATATTATTTATAATAAAAAAAAAAAAAAAAAAAAAATAGATAAAATATGATGACCCCAGCAACCCGGACCTTCCCCCCTCCCCTCCACCAGCCCCGACACCTGACATCGCCACACATACTCCTCCCGCAATCCACACACTCCACCGGGTTAATACCAAAAACCCACCCACCCGACAATCCACCCCCCCCCGTACCACAACCACACACCCCCCACACTCCGCCTCCCTCCCACCCCACCCCCTCCCCCCACCAGCCCGATCTACAGCCCCCCGCGAGACCCATCCCCCACTCCCCTCCCTCCCCCCCCCCCCCACCCCCCCCCCCACACACTCCCAAACCCAAATTGTTAATTTTTGGTTATAGGTATATTTTAACCACCCTAACCGAACCCCACCTACCACCACAGCCCCATCCACCCCCAATCTGCGCACCAACCACCCACTAACCACCCCCCCCTGAACCCCCCGCAGCCCCCCCCACACCCCTCCCCCACTCCCTCGCCCCCACCCACCAACCCCCACATACACCGGCCCGCTCCCACCAACACACCCCTTCTCCAACCCACTTTAAAGTGTTTTTTTGTGTTGGAACACATACTCAACATCCCCAGCGACCCATCATCAACCACACCCCCAAGCCCCCCCCCAACCCCCCAACCTAATGTGTTTTAAATTTGTTTAACCCCAACCCCGCGCCACCAGCCACCCCCCCCACCCCGACAACTCCAGCCACCCCCTCAAACCCCACCCCTCCCCCCCTCACAGCCCCAATAACAACGCCCAAACCGCCACCCCCCTCAACCAGCACCTCCCCAGTCCTCACCCCCCAATCCATTCCATCCTCCCCATCCCCCACCCCCCCCACTCCCGACCCCGCCCCCCCCCCCCCCACCCAGACCAGGCCGCCCCCACTAAAATAAATAAATTTAAATTTTTTATTTTGAAAAAGAAAGTAAAATAACTCAACGCCCACATACCCCCCCGACCCCCCCACCATGTGTCCCACCCACCTGTTTGTTCCCCAGCACCCCCCCTACCCCCTAAACGCCCCCTAAAATACCCTCCCCCTTTCCTCCAACCTCCCCCCCCACCCCACCAACCCGCCACCCCCCCCCCCCCCCCTCCCCCCCCCCCAAAAACACTCCCCCCAAAACAAAAAAAACCCACAAAAAACAAAAACAAACAAAGAAAAAAAAAAAAACACCCTTCCCACACCCCCATTCCACCAGTCTTCAGCAATATGCACATATCCTTCCGGACCTGCCGCGTTTTTGTCTTTCACCCCGAACAGTCCGAGTGCACACCAGTATATAAGCCCTTCGAAGCCTAATCTTACCCAACCTCCGTCACCGGTAAAAACCCGTCCATTTTAAAAACGCCTGTACATGGTCCCCAACCTCGCACCCCGGCACAACCCACACAGCGCCCACAACTCCACACGACCAATAAAAAATAAGCTCGCGCCCGAGATAGGCAAATAGGCAGCCCCAGCCTCGCATCATGCGTGAGCCAGTAGTCGTCCCAATCCACCGGTGCCCCGCCCACCCCCCACCCACCCCAAACGACATCCATAGGGGTGGGTTGCCATTGTGCGGTGGCCAGCCCCCCCGCAAGTAATCTCCGTTAAGGAACTCCCACGGCCGCCACACGTCCAGGCGCAAGGGGGTTTTTTTCGTCCAAAACAAGTAGTACGAGCTAGATGGTATTTTTGGAGGGGATGTCATGGTAAACCAGGTGAAAAGGCTGCATATTCTCAAAAAGTAAAGGGTAAGCACAAAATAAAATGGCCCACAATATGAAACTAGTAGATTTCCATGATCTGGAAAGGAAAAAATACTTTAAAAAAAGATAATTAAATGTTTGATATTAGAAAAAATCAACATGTCTGGTAGAGAAAAACAACGAAAAAACGCCAAGGGAGGAACCGAAGAGAGAAGAGTGGGGAGGGGCGGACAGGTGGAAATGAAGAGGCAGGGAAGCGGGAGATGGGGTAAGGAAGTGGGCAGGCGAGGAGCACAGAGCAAAAAGGAGGGGAAAGGAGGGCGAAAGGGGGAGAGACCGGGGGAGATCGAGAGGGAAGAACGGGGGCAGACAAGCCGAAGAAAGTATGGGACGAGAGAGCATCACCCCCCGTAGCAGTGTAAGGGTAATGAATCCTGTGTGTTCCGATCCTCCAGAAGGTAACACAGATTGGTCCACCACCAATAACAAACCCCTCCAAACACGACTCCCCACCCCACCTCGCCCACCCCCCACACAACCCCCCCACCTAGCCCCTCAAATTCCACCTCATCTCACCCTTCCCAGGCGCTTAATAAAAAAAACCTCCGTGCGGAAGACGACCCGCATCCACCCTAGCCCCCCGAACCCAAAGCGACTGGCCAGACAAGACTCTAAAAATTACACACAGGTTAAGCACAACGACTCCCCCCGAAGGCTACCACAAAGCATCACATCACACCCCGCCAGACCCTACCCCCCCTTAGCCTCCTGCAGTCGCCCCTCTAAACCAAACAAGCACCCACTGTACCGCCCCCCCTCGCCCCCCCCCCCCCTCCCCTAGCCCCCAACCCACCGCTACAGTAGCCACACCTTTAAACCCCTGCCCAAAAGGGCAGCTGGACACCTCGCCATCCAGATGAAGGATTATGGTCAAAGCAGCGTTTACTAGGAACCTGGAAATGGTTGATCAGAATAAGCATCTAATCGCGGTGTCTAATAGAAGTTTATTAACTCAAAAAAAGGGTATAATGGTGCTTGGGGTAGCTATATCTTTTTTGGAGGACCCGGAAAAGATCCTAATTGTCCTTAAGAAATGTTGGATACTATTCATTTCATTGATATAAAAAATAGAATTTTCTTTTGTATGATTAGTATAACTCACGAATGTTTCACAGGCATATTATAGTCCTTGATCAACTTGGCAGTTATTGCAAATTAGCTATCACATAAGTACGCAAGAACAAAGTATTACACATGTAATGGCTGGCATACGATATTTTCACTAAAGTACAATTTAAACACGTTGGTTAAATATGGATCAAACTTAGGTAAACAAGTTGGATACCCCGCGGCATAGCGGCGGCGAAAAAAATTGTTAACCTAACTCCGCTTTGCAATTTCCACTACCCGCTCGAGAATACCGTTTGTTTGGGTTTTCATAGCTTTCCCGCAACATCATATTAACATCATTCTCGCTTGTATAAAGACTCACACACTCTCTTACCCATTAAAAATTGTCTCCAAAAGTATATATCTTTTATGAATCAAGTTTGTATTCAAATAAAAGTTAAAGTTGTTAAAAAATTCAATTCAAAAAAATAAAATAAATAAATAAAACAAATTACCCCACTAAAAAGAAAAAAAAAAAAAAAAAAAAAAAAATAAAATGTGAAAAAGCTAAAACTTTAAAAAAGAAAAAAAATAAAAATTTATCAAATAGAAACAACAAAAAATGATGTGTGTGGAATACAAAACAAAGGCCGACATACCCCCCTGTCCTAACCCCCCCCAATCAAGACTGCCTCAAACAAAAAAAATCGCCAACAAAAATAAACCACCCACTCCCCCCCCCCCCCCCACCCCCCCCCCCCCCCCCCCCCCCCCCCCCCCCCCCCCCCCCCCCCCCAAAAAAAACAACCCAGACCCCCACCCTTATCTATCACAGCGAGCTCCACCCACCCCCACGCCCCCCCCCCCCCCGCCCCCCGTCCCCCCCCCCTCCCCCCCCACACCTCCACCACACGTTCCTCGTCATGCCCAATACCAGCCCACTACACTCACCCCCCCCACCTTGCCCCCCCTTCCGAACCCAAAACCACCACTCCGGTTACCTACCCTCTCCCCCCCTCCCTCCCCCCTCGCCCCCCCCATCCTCCTTCCCCCCCCACTCCCCCCGCCCTCCCGCCTCCAACAATAGACATCCCCCCCTCACAAAAACAACGAAAAAATCATCCCGCCCCGTTCCCATACCTATCACCACTCCAACCTCCCGCCCCCGCAGCATATTCCATACACCCCCCACCCGCCCCCCTCCCCCCCCCTCCCCCCCCCCCCCCCCCACCCCCCCTAATCCCCATACCCCCCTACCCCCCCCCCCACCCCCCTCCGCCTTGCCCACACACACCACCCCAACCCCGTGCGTGCGTCGTCACCGCGTCTGATCTTCCCTTTTCAAAATCAAATCTATGTGACCTAACTTTAAAACTCTTTATATTTTTTTTTTCTGCATTAGTTATTCCACCGTATTATATTTCAAATATACTGATCAATACATTACAACCAGCCCCTTTTAATATAAATTTTATATAAAGTTTTAGCTTTTCCACATTTATTAGTGGGTTATTTTGATATTTTATTTATTATAACAACTATTCACTTTAATTTGAATTCCAACTTGATTCATAAAAGAATATAAACTTTTTGAGCCAATTTTATGGGTAAAGAGAGTGTGTGAGTCTTATACAAGCGAGAATGATGTTACATTGATTTTGCGGAAAGCTATCGAAAAACCCAAACAAACAATCTCTAAGCGGGTAGGAATTGCACAGCGAGTTAAGGTTATCGAACAATTTTTTATCGCCGCCGCTATGCGCGGGTATCCAACTAGTTTACCTAAGTTGATCCATATTTAACCAACGTGTTTAAAATTGTCACCTTTAGTGAAAACTAACGTATGCCAGCCATTACATGTGTAATACTTTGTTCTTGCGTACTTATGTGATAGCTAATTTGCAATAACTGCCAAGTTGATCAAGGACTATAATATGCCTGTGAAACATTCGTGAGTTATACTAATCATACAAAGAATATTTCCCCCCTTAATTTTTTTTTTTTTTTTTTTTTTTTTTTGTTTTTTTTTTATATCAATGATATGAATAGTATCCAACATTTTCATTAAGGAACAATTAGATCTTCTCCGGGTCCTCCAAAAAGATATGGCAACCCCAAGCACCATTATACCCTTATATTGAGTTAATAAACTTCTATTAGACACCGCGATTAGATGCTTATTCTGATCAACCATTTCCAGGTTCCTAGTATACGCCGCTTTTCCAAATCCTTCATCTGGGAGGTGACCACTGCCCATTGGGGTTGGCATATGCTTACCCGAGTTTTCAGAATAAACTTCTCCGTATTCAATTGTCGTTGCGTGATCACGAAGGTTTGTGAATAAAGTTTGTGGCCAATAACCAACATCTTCACTTCCCACCTTCAACCACCAGTTCCCACTCTTCGGGTCCTACAGATATCAATATCAAACATAAATCATTTAAAGTATTTACCTTCCAGATCATGAAAACAGTTTCATATTGTGGGCCATTATATTTTGCTACTTTTGAGAATGCAGCTCCAACACTAGCTCTACTACTTGTTTGGACGAACCCCGGACATTCCAAATTGTAGCAACCAGATCTATACCCATCAGGCTGTATAAATTTTTTTACAAACTTTTATTAGTAACAAAAACAAGAATGCTAAAAAGCTAATAATCCAACATAGCACTTACAGTCCAGAAAGTGAAAAGTCTTGGAAGATTATCTTTATACATGCTTGGAAAAACCTGTCATAACATTAACAATATATAAGCAAATTCTTGAAAATAAAAGAACCATGTTTAATTGACGAATATATTGTATCCAACTTACAGGCTAACCAGCTTCAACAGTATTGATACCATGATTAGGAGCATCAGCAATAACCAAAATTTGTGAAATGCTATAATCATTTCCAGTAACATTTGGTGCCTATGCATTTAAAATTGCCTTTGCTCCATAAAATTCTCCTGGTGTCACATATCCTAATGTATGCTGCGAACATATCATACCAAGATTTGAGTATGTGTAATGGTGGATTGAGACCCGTGGTTAGTTGGCCAAAGGTCACAAACCATTCGTAAAAAAAACATACCATACCAAGATATTAAAAGACAATTATAGTGTGACTGAATGTGTTTTATTCTGTCATTAATTGATTACTAAAAACTTACCGTGTGGCCACTTGACGGTGGGATATCTTTTGTACGAGTTCTTTTCGCAAATTCAGAAATTGAAATGGATCTCGAAATTTCACTTGCACTTGTTCTTCTAATTGGAATTGCTCCATTTGGACACGATTCACCGTTCGAACTCCATATCTGCTTGAATTCTGATTCCACTCGTGTGTTATCATATCCTTTTGGTAAGTCTGGTGGATCCTGTTTATTTGTATTCATTTGAAAACAATATTCAATAACAAAAAGTACACCAATAGTCATTCCATAGACACATTATGTGCATGTGAACATAGAATAAACTTTAATAAATAATTTAAATAAATACATGATTACAAGTAAGAGAATTGAAAGAAACCACAGAATGTTTTACAAAGAAACCTCTCACACAATGATGTGGCAAACATTTGGACCAATCATATACATTCTTCTCACTAACACTTTTATTTCATGACAAATGATATTGTTCATATCATTTTGTGAAAATTCTTTTGTGGATCTTACGTGGTTATAGCATTCCTCTAAAAGTAATTAGATGAATGATTTGAATATACCAATGACATTATTGCTCCTTTTAACTTGGGATTGTCAAAAGATGGCTGAAGATGAAACAAGACGCAATCGATAATGTCACCATCTGGGCTCTGATTCAACATAGAAAAGATCGAAAAGTAATTAATCTAAACAATACATAAAACATGTACATGCAGCAGTTTGTATATATAAACCAGCAAACAACCATTATGTATTACCTTAATTGATTTAACAAAAGGCTTGTTGATCTTCTTAAGACGAGCATTAATCAACTTCATCTTCGTTGACTCGATGCCTAACATGAAAACTATCGTTTCTTGCAGAAAAACCTTTGAAACCTTTCGATGAAAGCACAAGCGAAAACAACACTACAAAAACATAAGTGGTCTGCATCATTGTATGTTATGGTGTTCTTCACACATAAAATTTTTATTGCCAAAGTCATGATTTTATATATTGGGAATTTAATGTTGTCGTTTGACCAATAACTGCAAAGGTAATTAACAAATTACTAATCTCATCTTATAAGATAATCAGTTATTTACTGTATTTGACAAATAAATCCATATAATGTTAGAAGATAATTCATGTTAATCTAATTCTCATGAACGTAAGTTAATTTTGGAATGGACTTTATGTTAATTTGAAAGTCAACATCTATAAAAGCTTTTACATTAAAATTCCTTTATTGGTTTTTTAACATTTGATGATTATTCTTTTTGGGTTGATACTAGGATTTCTTTTTGGCCGTGCTACATGTTTGTTCCTTATACTTCGGTAAATGCATAGAAAAATGAGTTCTCAATTTTACGGCATCCAAGTTGTGTGTTTAAAGTGCCAATCAAAGTAAACATTGCATACTATGTGTGTGGGGGTTAGCCTTAGAAAAAATAGACACAATTTTAATAAGTGATTTTATAATAGTATACGTGGCTAAACTCACATCTTTCCCTTTCACTTGCCACAAAATGCAAACCGAGACAATTAAGTATCGTTGAGCATCAAGATTAGCACTAACTCATTTTTTAGTAGATTTACCATGGAATTGTATATACCAAATTTTGAAAATGGTTAGCACTTTTATATAGGCATCTGGGCTTTGTTAGTGTATTTAGATATAATACAAAAAGTTCATGGTCCCTAAATAAGCTTCCAAAACACCACCTTAATTAGTTAGTTTCTAAAGAAAAAACAATGCTTTAATTTGTTTGTGATCCTTATGTTTTTTGTTGCCTATAAGTTCGTGGTATTATAATTTGGATAGGTATTTTGACGTTAGAATGTGATATTATACACTAATCTAGCTTGGTAAAGCAAAATAGTACATTGCTCTTAACAAAAAAACACATGAAAAGTTACTCTTAACAATATGCACACTTACTATAGGTAACAAATTGCTTCGGTTATCATACACAACAACAATATATGTTTTTAATAACAAAGATTAAAATGAACCGTATTTACTCTAGTCATCGTCATAAATGATATTGTGATTTTTTGTTGCTTGTGGTCTCACCCATCTTTATGTACTATTTCTTTGCAACTATAAATATTATGATTTTTACTTTGAACCTAACTACACCAAGAAAGAACCAACTCTCCCTCAACCCCCTTCATGCTAATACACCAACTCTTTTCAACTCAGATTATTGTCATTACATCAAAGACTACAAAATCTTTGCATTTTTAACTATCACTTAAATCATATACCCCATAAATAAGAATAGTTAAAAACTTGATTTGATAAACCTTCCACAAAGATTATAATAAATTGATACCCATACTGCTATCACCCACCTCAGGGGAGCGTTTCTACTTATTTTAGTAGAGTGTTTAACAACACGTTGCATTATAACTTGAGACAATAACCATTAACACCCATACCATACACCGCTACACACTTAACTTCATCTATGAGTCTCTAGTCACCACAACACTCGGACCACACATCAATCATATCACATGTCAGTTTACTCGATAAATGTTCAATACATTTTTATACATCTAGTTATAATTATTGCAATTAATAGAAATTTACAAAACATTAATTTTTGCCTTTAACCCATTCAATTCTTTTTGCTAACATCTATCTAGATAAATCTTACCAAATAAAGTACTACCACTCCATCAAAGCAACTATACCCATCATGCTCCTGTTACTTTTAGCTAGGGGTGGAAATGAGCCGAGCCGCTCGTGAAAAGCTCGGGATCGGATCGGTAAAAAGCTCGAACGAGCCTACCTAACGAGCTCTGAGCCGAGCTCGAAGCCTTAAGTTGGCAACCATTTATTAATCGAGCTCGAGCCCAGAGCTTACATACAAAGCTCGATTGGGCTCGCGAGCCTAAACGAGCCCCTAAAGCAAATTTGTATTAAAAATATTAGGCATAGGTATTTAATAATTGCGACCTAAGTAACGATCACCAAACAACAAGATATTAACAGAGACCCCAAAATATATATAGATTATGGCGCCGATCTTCGAGCTAAGTTTGAGCCAAATTTTAATTTTTCATTTTCAAATTGTATAATCGAGCCGAGCTCGAGCCGAGCCCGAGCCCATATTACATGTCACGAGCCGAGCTCGAGCTTAAAAAATAAGGCTCGAGCCGAGCTCGAGCTCGAGCTTTATAAGACTTAAACGAGCCGAGCTCGAGCCTTAGCGAGCTCGAGCTCGGCTTGGCTCGTTTCCAACCCTACTTTTAGCAACCGTCAACAACACCATCATCCTTTTTATGAACAACAATAATAAGCTGTATTAAATCCTATAATAAACAAATAAACTATATATAATTACAAACCTATTCATAAACAAAGTAGATAAAAAAACCTAATTTCTCACTCGCTTGTTACTCTGTAATGAAAGATTGTTTTTTTTAGAACGGCAACTATTATAAAACCAACTAGCAAGAAGCTAGAAAAAGAATTACAAAGAGATCAAATAGGGGTGTTGCAACCAACACTATCCCAACTAAAAAATCCAATTACATCTAGACATGCACCAAGTGAAAGAGCGGAAACAATATCGTCACAAGAAACATCTTACAGGGGCTTTCGACGAGAAAGCAACAGATTACGAAACATCCAAAGAAACTCTCCACCAAGTTATATAAAAGAACTCACTCCAGCAAAACTTTAACTTAGAGCTTAATCAGATGGATTGAACCAATTAAGCCAATCGAGCATATGAATCAAGGGGACGTCATGATAGATTCCCACCAGCGGTATACGAGCCACTGACGAATCCTAAGCGAATCGCAACTAGAAGAACAAGTGCGAGGACTCATCCTGACAGAGGAGCAACGCGGACATAAAAGATCCAGAAACTAGGAGGACACCACGATGTTGTAAAATTGGATCGAGTGAGTGACAACCGATCCATGAAACCTTCCAGCAAAACATTTATTTTTATTGGAACATATTTAACTCATCGAGGAGTAGCATAGGGGTCTTTCGCAAGAAACATTCATCAATGAAGAATGCGAACATCTTTGACCCTAAAAACACCTTCCTCCATTTAAATCTCACACCCATCTATTCCTCCATAATTAGACGAAAAACAATGTCCCTTCAATTATTGTTTGAAAGAAGAGCTAATAATTGAGAATATTCAACCCCAGCCTCTAACAGAACGACGAGAGATGAAGGGTAACCGAGAATTGCAGTTTGAACAGCCACCGTAACAATCTTTATTAATCTCCAAAAGCATAATACGTTGAAACATAACACGAAGTTGAGTGTCACAATCCAAACTCATTCAAAATAAGCGTGTGAAAACAAAAAAAAAAAAAAAAAACGAAAAAAAAAAAAAAAGTCATTCCCCACAACGAATATGACAGTGAGAAAACAGGTCCACACCACGATCTTTAAGCATATTGCAGACTTCTCCCGAATAATGGATTTCCAAGTCGAGTAACGAAACGGAGATAATTTATATAATGAGGAGCCATGCATAGACATGATGAGACGACACCACAATGAATTATCCCGTGATATGAATCTCCAAACCCATTTGAAAAGGAGCGCCCTATTTAAAGCATAAAAGCTTGAGACACCTAAACCTCCATGAATCTCTGGTCGCAAGAACCTTGCCCATTTGATCCACACATTTCTCTCGTCGCATTGGAACACAATTGAAAAAATTCTACGTATAGGACTCCATCGTTTGTAACACCGACTTAGAACCTTATAGATGGGACATATCAATATAAATAAGTTGTCGCCCCAAGAACCGACTTTAAAAGAGTAAGCCTTCCTCCAACAGATAAAGTTTTCAGTTTTCCAATTAGATAAGACGAGCCTTAAGTTACCAATCGTATCACCCATGCCTGAAGAGTCGACTATTACCTCCAACCATACACCCCTAATATTTAAAAGGGTTTTCATAGTCGAACAACCAAAATATAAAGATGCAGCATTAACACCTCACTTCGAGATCCGACTCCAAAAAGGTAACTTTTCTTAAGATTGATCGAGAGGCCGGACAACAAAGAAAAACAATGAAGAATGTGAGTAATACCAGATAGATTAGCAATAGACCACTCACCAATAAAAACCGCATCATCCGCATAAAAAAGATGGGAAATATTAAGAGACGAACCAATTTTGATGCCTTTAAAAATCCCCGCCTCGATGGCCCTAGATAACGAAAGATGAAGAGACTCCATAATTAAGATAAAAAGGTATGGGGCCAAAGGATCTCCTTGCTTCAACCCACAATGAAATTGAAATTCGGACGTTGGACTACCATTAGGAGACCGAAGCCATACCAGAGTTAAACAACCCCGAATCACAGCACCATTTAGAACCAAAACAAAAGCTCTAAGCACATCTTCTAAAAATCCCACCTACGAACATAAGCCTTGTCAAAATCAACTTTAAAACACCATGTCCTCTTGTTTCATATGCTTGCACCAAGAACGTAATTCCGGTTTATGATAAACGGCCATCAGAAATTTGCCTATTAGGAAGAAACGCGTTTGAACATCCGACTATAAACCAGAGATTGATCGACCGAGTGGCTAATATTTGGTTACAACCTGTAAAGACTCCCGATCAGCTAATTGACGAAAATCATTTACGAACTTAGGATCATGGTTTTCCGGAATGAGAGCAATGAAAGAGGAGTTGCCATCCTCTAGAAAATGACTATGAATCGAAAAACTAATCACAGCAGCACAAAAACAGATCCTAAAGTGTCCCAGAACATTTGAAAAACTCAAAAGTAAACCCGTCTGGTCCCAGGAAGATTTATTCTCTCCACAGCCCACACAGCATTTACGCACTACCATATCTGGAATCGAACTCTCCAACATGTCAACTGATCAGAAGACAATTGATTAGGGAATTATAGTTAAGTTTACAATCTGTTGGCAGCCGGGGCTCGAAACCGATTAGCAAAATGCAAACGAAATTCTTCTTTGACACGACAGGGATCATCCACCCATTCGCCATCAACCATAACACCTTTAATAGCCAAATTCGCTCATTTACGATTAATGATTCCATGAAAAAATTTTGAGTTTTCATCGCCCTCAATAGCCCACTGAATCTTAGCCTTTTGCATATAGTCACGAGCGTCGGAAGACTTAATATCATGTATTTTTTTTTTAATACATCTAACCGCGTCAACAGAATATCATCATTTACGCCTCTTGATCAATAACTTTATTGCAATAGACACAACTTCGAACGGAGATCCACAAGACCGACCAGATTGATCTTTTTTTGCAATCATTACCCATGAACGTATCTCCTTTTTCAGGATTTGTAATTTCTTCTTGAATCGAACCATCTTATTTTTATCATCAAGATCAATATTATTCCAAGTTTCCAACACCATTTGATCGAAGCCCTATAAACTAAACCAAGAGTGGTAAACCCGAAAAGGGGAAGGCCCATAATCAGTGACCACTTCCCGAAGTAAGATTGGTCTATGATCCGAGAGGTGCCTATCAAGACAAATACCCGAGAGATGAGGGAATAAAGAGAGTAAACCATCCGAAACAAAAAAACGATCTAATTTACTCATTTTCTTAGCCGACTGAAGAGACCAAGTAAAAGAGTACCCTTCCAATTGGATTTCAACGAGCCCCGAGTTTGATATAAAACTATTAAATTCATTAGCACCTTGCGCATTGTACACTGAACCCAAACGATCCTCCATGCATCTAACTTCATTAAAATCGCCCATAACCATACAATGACCATCCCAACGGCTGATAAGGGACGAAATGTAGCTCCATAGCGAACGCTTGCTAGTGATAGACTGAGGGGCATATATAGACACCACAAGTAACTTCGCCTGATTAGAAACCCATGACCCATATAAAGCAACAAAATTGTCCGAGACAACATGATGCTCTTTACGGAAAACACTTGGATCCCATACACATAAAATACCACCAGAATTCCCAACTGCTTCGCTAATAGTATACTCGAACTTATAGTTACCCCATAACACTTTAACATCCATATCAGAAATACAATCCAACTTGGTTTCTTGAACAGAAAGGAAATTCACCTTGTGTTTATTGTTTAACTCCTTAATCCAATCTTTCTTAGCCTTGGATCATAGGCCTTGAACGTTTAAAGATAAACAATTCATTGGAAACCACCGTGAGCTCCTTGTGATCCAATAATTTTATCCATGTCATTCATACATATCATAATATTAGAAACATCAAATTTATTTCCTGCATGAAATATCAAATTTATAATCGGTTACTAAATATGTTCAAACTTTTCGTGTCTAATAGGGTTTATTTGTAGTTACGGCATAGGGATACCGGAATCCAAGAGACGGTCCATTTTTAACCCTTTACTTACCATTTCATTTTGTGTTTTAGAATATTCATACTGCCATTGAATGCTCACATCTAATAGGAGTGACACACGTTCCTTGACCGCCTGTTATACCAGTAGAACACACCGGATTTCGTCTTATGGTAGTCATTGCTCGTTTACTTTACTATATATCACTCAAAATTCATAGGGAAATTTCAGTTGCTTCAGTTAACATAATGCTTATTATGTGACTGATGTCGTGACATTGGTTTGCAGCCACATGGAATCTTCAACTCCTCACCAGCAGTGGAAAGTGTTAAGGATAATACTAAATGTTAGAAATCGAGAAAAGACTCAGTCACTTCCAAAAGTGTAATAGTATAGCTCGTAGCGTAATATTTAGAAACTTACCAAGCTAACCGGGTTAACATAAGTCATCCTTATGTGACCGACCATGCTAGTGGTATAACTACCCCTCTCCTGAAGATCACTTGAAGATCTTCCAAGCGGCTGCAAAGGTGGAAAGATGGGAAATGCTTACATGGTGCCACATGTTTAACTCCACACTCACCGAATCCGCTAAGGTCTGGTTCGATGACTTGCCCCCGGAATTCGTAGATAGTTACGACGATTTGAAAAAGGCGTTGCTAGCAAACTTTCTTCGACAGAAGAAGTGCATTAAGGATCCGGTAGAAATCCACCACATCAAGCAGGGACAAGGAGAATCCACATAAGACTTTGTGCAAAGATTCAAAACCGAGAGTAGGCATGTTAAAGGAGCTCCTGAATGCATGAGAATCTCTGGATTCATGAACGGGATTACTAACCTCGAGCTCATTAAGCGTCTACATGACAATATCCCATAGTCAGTGGATGAAATGATGAGTGTAACAACAACATTCATCTGAGGAGAGGTAGAAACACCCAACCAAGCTCGGAAGAAAACACTTCCAGCATGGAAGCAACAAGAAGTAGGGAGAAAGCAAAGCTTCGACAGAAAGGGAGACTTATGGAACCAACAAAGGTCCGAACGAAGACGCGACAAGTTTACACTTCTTACAAAGTCCCCAAGGGAAATTTTGGCTTTGGATAAGGGTAAATTCAAAACTCCACCACCAATGACAACGCCCGTGGAAAAAAGAAACAGTAACAAATTCTGTAAATTTCACAGAGAAGTAGGGCATAATACTGATGAGTGCATGTATTTAAAAAGACAAATCGAATAATTGATCAAAGCTGAAAAACTGTCACACTTAATCAAGGAGCTAAAGCAAGGAGGTGAAAAGGATGAGCCAAAAGCGGTAAAAAGGGAGAAACATCCGGAAAGGACAAAGCTATGGCAATTCTGATGGTCCAACCATGGAAGAAGGTGGCTAGGCAAAGGATTACGCAGAGCTTTTCCCTTGATCCGAAAATCTCGTTGCCACCCTTAGGAGAGGAGCACGGAACAGAAGGCCCCATGATAATTGAAGCATAAATAGGAGGCCACTTCATACATCGAATGTACGTAGATGGAGGGTCGGCCTCAGAAATTCTATATGAACATTGCTTCAACAGGCTCCGTCTGGAGGTGAAAAACCAAATGGTTTCGGCCACAGTACCCCTCGTTGGTTTCAGTGGAGAAATCATATGGCCAATGGTACAAATATCACTGCCAGTGAAGAGAGGTGATGAGGAGCATTTCACCTCCACATGGATGAAATTTATGGTGGTAAGGTCACCATCACCATACAACGGGATCATTGGAAGACCAGGAGTAAGGAAAATTCAAACAGTCCCGTCAACAGCTCACGAAATGTTGAAATTCCCAATTCAGGGAGTACTCACTCTACGGAGCAGCAGGATAATCCCACTTGAATGCACAATGGTCTCCGTACAGGAAGCACAACCTTCCGATGTCATTCAGGTAACGAAAGAAAGAATCAAAGTGGTTATTCACCTAGAATACCCAGATCAAACAATTGCAATAGGCTCCACCCTAACAGAGGAAGGCCGGAAGGCGCTATGCGACCTACTTAGACGCAACCTTGACATATTCGCGTGGAAACCTGAGGACATGACAGGGGTTCCGCGACACTTAGCTGAGCATCACCTGAATGGCCGAGAAGGATGCTCTCCGGTCAGATAAAAGAAAAGAAGCCAAGCACCAAAAAGGAACAAGGCAATACAAGAAGAAGTAGAAAAACTTGTTGATGCTGGCTTAGTGAAGGAGGTCCATTACCATAGTTGGTTGTCAAATCCGATGATGGTAAATAAGCACGACAACAGTTGGCGAATGTGTGTAGACTTTAAGGATCTAAACAAGGCATGCCCTAAGGACGGTTATCCGCTACCAGAAATAGACTGGAAGGTGGAATCCCTATGCGGATACCCCTTCAAGTGCTTTCTAGACGCGTACAAAGGCTATCACCAGATAAAATGTAACACCCCCAAATTGGGTCGCAGCAGAATAATGAGTCCGGGAGCATTGCTTCATAGATCAATAGCACAAGATATGAGAACGACCTCTAAAAGAGTCGTTTAAAACACGATACATTAGATTTATTGAAATTGTTTAATACAAAGCGCAACGGCTTAAATTATTCAACATTTGATAACAAAGATTTTAGATCATAACAAAAATCCTAAGATGTAATGACTCCAAATCTTTTATGCATGACTCCCCAAAAGAGTATCCCTAATGTATCCTTAGCACCTCGTGCCTCATTGACATGAGAAAAACATGCTTTAAAACGTCAACATAAAGTTGGTGAATTCATAGGTTTATGTAAATATAATGTAGGACCGCAAGATTTCCAAGTGTATGATAATGCAACAGATGCAAACATCACAAAGTGTAATTACGTTTCCCTAAGCTGATGACACTGAAGCTCGACATGTATGAATTGCAATATAAATTGCCAACATTTCCCTTGATGATGTTCTAACCCGCAACATCCTATATCCAACATGGTATACATCCGTTGGTTCACTCCGTGACACCAGTAAGAGCTACTCACCCGGATGGGGATGTCAATCCCAAATAGATCTATTTATAACATTCACGCTCACACAAAGTAATTGACAGTTCATGATAATGGGCACAGTGGGTTATCGCTACTTAGGCAAATACGTAATCATGATAAAATATACACTTGCGTCCTATTTGTAAAACAATGCATGTTTCTCACCCCAAAAGTTGTAAATCATTGATATAATAAAACATGGGGCTATGAGCTCACCTTAGTAAGTAGTCCTCTGTGAAAGGTAATATTCCCAAGTATGGCAAATGAATCACACCGTCAAATACCTAAGTAAATACGGCCCGTCTTAGTCTACAAGTTTAGGCCAACGACTTCATGTATAAACTACAATAATTTGCTAGTTTATATATATATACTGTTATCACTTGTGTGGTGATGTACACGTTTATTGTATTCTTTTTCCTCGTTTGCTCTTGGGAAGATGTACGACTATATACTTTTAAGTATACACGGTGTTTAAGTATTAATAATAAATACACCTATTTATTATTCGCGTGACTTTAGTTATATAAGTATCTGTATTATACCACGACTAGTCCTATACCATGAGTGCTCATTTAAATC
This sequence comes from Tanacetum coccineum, assembly GCA_026074375.1. Lineage (NCBI taxonomy): Eukaryota > Viridiplantae > Streptophyta > Magnoliopsida > Asterales > Asteraceae > Tanacetum > Tanacetum coccineum. Next base: position 66,219 of record BQNB010008904.1, read on the forward strand.
AATTAATTATATAAGATACCCTTAGGTTTTTATTAGTGGCAAAAACAGTCCCTTAAAAACAAAACTAATTTGCCAGTTTATACCCTTAAGTTTCTATTTTTACACTTTTAGTCCCCTAACTTGCAAAAGTTGCATTTTAGGTCCAATTAAGATTTAAGAAATAACAAAAGCCTTCATTAGCCTTGCATAAGCTATATAAACTGTTTGGCTTAATAATAAGCTCGGATGAGCTTATTCGAGCCTGTTGGGCCCGTGGCCCATTAACTCTAACCCGAAAGTTCACATTTGGCCCATTAAGGGTTTCCAACTATTATAGTTTATGATTTTTTCCTCAAAGAAGTGTTGCAAACTTAGATAAGCTGTTTCACCATATTGGCTTATCCCATCAGCCAATAAGCCACGATAATGGGCTTTTAGGCCCATTAAGGACCCGATAAGGGTTTTGAGGGTGTGGGCTTATCCAACATAGGCCTATAAGCATTTAGGGTATTCAATAAGCCCATAGGTTCTGCCTTAGCTTATAAATAAGCTGTTGGCCCGCATAAGCACTCGTCATTGGGCTGTTGAGCCCGATAGTGGCTCGTTAAATCCACTAGCGTTGCGTTAGGGTTTCTTTTGTAACTTGTTTAGCATGTTAAGCATCCTTGTCCTATGTTAAATCCACTAGCGTTGCGTTAGGGTTTCTTTTGTAACTTGTTTAGCATGTTAAGCATCCTTGTCCTATGTTAAATCCACTAGCGTTGCTTTAGGGTTTTAGTCGGCCTTTTTTTGGTTGGGATTCGGTTTGTGAAAGTGAGTTTGAAGATTGGCTTTGTTGTTGTGGTATAGGGAATTGTGGTGGGTTTTGTTATCTGTTTTGAAAATTTTGTTGAAATTCAACAAAACTTTGTTGTTGAGTTTGTAAAAAGCTAGTTGCTCGGGAGTCATTGGAGCTTGGCTAGAAACCCCGAGAAATTGAGAATTCGACGTCGACCGGAATTCATGTTGCCGGAATTAAGGAGGATCCAAAAAGAGCCGTCGTTGGGAAAGTCGGATATTTTTTTTGCTAATGAATGTGGATAAAGATTGAGTATGAATTGGAAGTTGTGTGAAAAAATGTATATGAAATGGGGATATATATAGTGGTAAATTTTTTTTTTTTTTGCTTTTTACTAAACTAGGCATTTGGGATTTAAAAAAAAAAAATTTTTTTAAACAAAAACTAGCCGTTGGCTATTGTTTTTTCAAAAGACAAATATTAAAAAAAATATTATATACTAGCCGTTAGGCCTTTTAATTTTTTTTTTTATAAAATTTGCAGCGTTGCTGCGTGCCGGGTATCATAACGCCGACAACAGCGTTGGTTTAGCACCTAACGCCGTCACCACACCGTGCCCTCTCATAACGCCTTTTCCATCTTTCTTTCATATCAACTCCTGACTCATAACCACTATGAGCCTTTTCACCATCACACTGTCAATTAGGTACCTTGACTGCCTCATCATATGCACAAATCTATATAATAATAACTTAATTATTACTGTACCTTATAAGGAATGATTTAGTCTGTTAATATTAGGGATGAGCATGGGTTTGGAACCGGTGGAACTAGAACCGGAACCGGTGGATCCGAGAACCGAATTTTTCAAAAAAGTAGGAATCGAGAACCAAACCAAGAACCGAAAAATCTCAAACTCAAGAACCGAAACAGGTTGTCTGTTTCCGGTTCGGTTCTTCTTGGTTCCGGTCCGATTCTTGGTTCCAATCCGGTTCTTTGGTTCTTTTACTCATCCCTACTCCATTGTTTTGATAATGATTTTAATGGATTAAAGGTTAGGGTTTAAGGTGTTTTGATGTGTTTTTAAAGTACGCTACTAGGGTTTTTTTATGGTAAGTATAATTTAGGAATAATTGCCCCTAATATAAGTATGAAAATAATTACATAATTTTAGAATATATCACCATAAAAGGAGGAGAGATATGAAATTGCTCCTAATTTAAGATTAATTGCCCGTAATTTAAGTATGGGAAAAATTACATAATTCTAGAATAATTGGGTATTCAGTTAACCGAGAACAGGTGGAACCGAACCGAACTGACCTAAGAACCAAAAAATCTCAAACTTAAGAACCGGAACCGGAACCGGCGGTTCTTGTTTCGGTTTGGTTGTTCTTGGTTTCGGTCCGGTTCTTGGTTCCGATCCGGTTCTTTGGTTCTTTTGCTCATCCCTAGTACTACATACCAACTTAAAATGGGGTTCACGCCCTTACCAAACTAACTATTGTTTAGCTCTTTAAAAGATAAATTATAAAGAAAAGGTCTTCGCCTGAAATTTCACGTGGTTGTGGTTGTCTTGTCTTGATGAAGAAGGCAAGGAGCATTAATAAGATCAAGGAATTAGAGACGCAAATATATGACAAAAGGGTGTTCATTGTTCAGGTAATGCTCACGAGCTCGAGTAGATCTCGAACAAATATTAGTGCTCGATTAATTTGACTATTTGGCTTGGCTCGTTCGAAAACTCGTTTAAATATCACGAGTCAAACGAGCTATTACCCACTACAAAAATTGTCATTTCACCAGACTTTTTTTCGCACTTTCAAAATCTGTGTAAAATAATTTAAGTTTGTCGACATTTATAATAGTATAAAAATTGGTTACAAGTGTGAACAAATATTGAAAATAAATATAGTTTGTATTGGTTTAGAAAAAAAAAGTTCACGAAAGGCGTAACGATCTGTCTCGGAGAGAGACCCGGTGAAACAGACATGTCTGTGAAGATGCGGACTATGTGCACGTTCCAATTTATTAATTGGCATTAACCTAGATCGTTGACCCTGAGGAATTAATAAATACTTTCTACTCGAGCTCCATCATGAACTATTTACATTAGAACCGAATAAAAAAGAAGGGTTATAGTAGAATAGAACAAACGACGTCGAGCCAAGAGCACCTTCACTTTGTGTGAATAAATTAATAATTTGTTCACACGTTCAAGTGTGGACCCTATGAGTGAGAGCTCGATAAAGATTGCCATGGCATTAGAACTAAAACATAAATCGACTTTTCTGTAAAATGGCGATGTCAACTGTTCCACAAATTGATCTAGTTACAACTCAGTTAAGATACTAAACAGAAGTCCGGTTAACAAATAGCCCATAGAATTTCGGAAAGATATAATGAAACAAGGGGATGGTGTAATAGCGAAGTAATGAGTTAACACTTTAGCACACAATCGATGCTAAACTATTAATGTTGTGAATTTTAATATCAGCCTCTAATCAAGCCTTGTAACACCCCGCCTCGAAACGGGCCTGAATGTCACCTTTACAGAACCAAAATATATGCAAGTGAAAGTCTTTACTAATAAAATATGCTGACAATATTCCACCCATCACTAAGGAAATACAAAGTCTATAATATAAAGGTCTTCAGGATAGCAGTGGATCCAAAATCCAACTTCTAAACAACATATAGTGTAGATCTGGTATGCTAGTTCCTCAAGATGGTCCAATATGAGCTCCTAAGCACTGTTCACTCATAACCCAACTTCCCTCTTAATACATGCCGCGAAGAAAAGAAATGCGGCTAAGCTAAAAAGCTCAGTGAACAGATATACAAAACATATATAAACAAAGCAAATAGATCAAACATGAAAAAGTAAATGAAATAGAATCAACGAAGATCTCATATATCATAAGAGCTAAATGAAATAAATATCCAACCGGAATAGGTAGTCAAACTAAATAGGTAACCGAATGAAATAAATAGCCAAACGGAACAGATAGCCAAACAAAACAGTTAGCCAAACGAAATAGATAGCCAAACAAATCAGTTAGCCAAACAGAACAGATAGCCAAACGAGTTATACAGAAAAGCCCCACGAGCTCGAAACATATATCAAGTAACCAACATATATCATATCATATCAAATCGTACATGGGAGCTGCAAACTCCAGACTACAAAATGTGAAATGGGGTGTTGGCACTACACTGATCCATTCACCAAAACTGAAATGAACAAAGTACCTAGGATGCATCCATACGCTCCCTACAAATCCAATCATATATGGCCAAGTGCATAATAGAGCACACAAAACAAAAGGAAATGCCGTGGACTGATCATACCGCCACAGATAGTGTCACGCCATTGGTGCCTCAATGACGCAGCCATGATACCTCCATAGCTAGTTAGCTCGGGCATCGGAACAGAACAAAAGGTTTATATAGCATATCAAAACGAAACATATTATGTCAACAAAAGGTCATGTCTGAACAAAACGAATAATTTCATATCAATTTCAATGAAGCAAGTGTCAAACGAGTTCAAAGGGTTCAACAAATATCGGTTCACAAATAATGATTTCAAATGAACAAAAGATACGGATCAAAGGTCATGAGAATCCTTAAAAGAAAGGATAGAATATCTGTACGAATAATGGAACGAACGAAGCAACGCATAAATCATAATAATAGTAAAGAGAAGTAAGTATTAAGTGTTAACCGGACAAATTGACAATTATCTATCAAGCATTAATTGTCTAATTGACAATCATCTATCAAGCATTAATTGTCTAATTGACAATTATCTATCATGCATTAGTTATCCGGTTGTCAATGTCTATGTGTATATTCATTCTTGTACCCCCTATATATTGTATCAAATGAATAATGGAAGACACACAGTTTCACCTTCTTTCATTAAGAGTATCCGTACGAACAATTACGAATCGAAAGAAGTATAGAGTCATCCGAGAATAAACATAATGATGATCAAAAGAACGAAGATATAGAAGAATCTGTATGAATAATTTAAACGAACTAAACAACCGGTATATCATAACAATAGTAAAGAGAAAATGGCGAGGAATATCCGTACCTCATACTTCATGCTTCACTATCTATAAGGTCTCAAAGTTAATGATGTTCCAAAGTTAAATTCCTTCAGTCGGATCTAAAATGCATAATTAAACCAATTACTAACATAACACAAGCTACTTGCGGTTTCATTATTCCGTATAAACGCCAATGCCTTATTTTAATATCACCTTTACTATTTAATATTCTTATAGTTTACAAACTAAGCACGCCAATGACCTTTACCATTTAATTGTTACATGATTATTTATGTATTAGGATTGCATAGCTGATTGCAATATTATATGGTTAATTAAGATACATGACTTGCATGAACCATATATTCTCCTATATTTTACATGATACACATTTGAAAACAGTTTGTAGAGGCATTAGTAATAATTGATTGGTGAAGTTCTCTAGAGATACACAACTTTAATTATGACCATTTTTTTATAAGTTAAAGCTCTTCTGATATGTTTTCTTCCTTCCTTTGTGAAAGCAGTACCAACGATATATATAACCCAAGCTCTTCTGATATGCTTTGATTTGCTTCCGCTCGTCTTTTCCGCGCCTTCTGTTAATCACACATATGCATGTTGATCGAGGGTGGAACCTGTGATCATAACATCACAGCCGCTAACATCTTCACTCAACATTGTTCCGAGTGCACTTTTCCACCGATCAAGAAAACAAAGCCACCTTTACCGTTTTCTTTCACCCGTCAAACGAACCGAATCAAAGCTACCTGCTTTTCCCGACTCCTCCCGTCCGTTTATCCCGCGACCCCGGTTAGTCTCTCACGACGAACATACAACCCTTTACCGATCATACCCGTTTCACGAGACCCGTTCCATCGACCAAGAAGACAAGCTACACACTCTACCGTCTTCTTACACCTGCAGAACGAACCAAGTCCAAAGCCACCTGCTTTGACGGATCCTTCCCGTTCGTTTCACGCACTCCCGTCGGTTAGTCTCTTCAACATGGAACAACTGATCAAAGGTAGCATACAGCCCCTTCCACGAACAAGGAAATTGATCAACACCAAAAACAACCCATCGCCCCTTAAAGACAAACCCCAGTTCCGCTGTGTCCGCCCCGAAGGGCTACACCTTCTTTTGAAACCGACTCTCAAACCCGCCTTTAATCGAACGAAGCTCTTGATACCAAATGTAGAAAATAGATGGCACTTCTCACACTCAACTCACTAACCGGTTTTTCCCCCTGTGACCCGTTCCATCGTCCAAGAAGACAATAGCTACACACTTACGTCTTCTTACACTGCAGAACGAAACAGTCCAAAGCTCCTGCTTTGACGGGATCCCTTCCCGTTAGTTTCACGCACTTCCGTCGGTTAGTCTCTTCAACATGGAACAATTGATCAAAGGTAGGCATACAGCCCCTTCCACGAACAAGGAAACTGATCAACACCAAAAACAACCCATCGCCCTAAAGACAAACCCCGTTTTTCCGTCTGTTTACGCCCGAAGGGCGACACCTTCTTTTGAAACGACTCTCTCAAAAACCGCCTTAATCGACAGATGATCTTGATACCAATGTAGAAAATAGATGGCACTTCTCACATCAACTCACTATCTATACAAAAGTAAACTCAATTCATTCATATATAATTTATTATATATATATATATACTTATATATAGTATATGAAGTTGTTGTTCCAGAGAAGTTTAACTTATTTTATTCCCACTTTTTAGAAGGCACACAATTATCTTTATACTTTATATATATTATTTAGCTTAAAGAAAGCTACCGCGGGGTATTCATGTCTAAAGAAATCCGGAACAAGTATATATGGGCACCACTTCATAGTACAATACCATAATACTCTGTCCAATTCAATACCAAATTCAAGCTATTACGTTTTCTCAATGACATAAAACACACAGACTGTTACTTCAGCCATGCACCATGCATAACGGAGATTCAATTCACTTTATAAAAATGCAACAAGTAGTAGCTGTATTTTAGATATTGCATTAGGATATGGTACCATCAAAACTAAATGTATGAATAGTTGATCTAAAAGTCTAAAATCCTACTTTAAAAATTTGCAAAAGAATAGGCCAAACAGGTTTGAGTGTTCAAGCAGCACTACTTTTAAAAAATGCAGAATGCGGTATCAACTTTCATCTTACCTTAGCTGCAATTTTTGCCGTCCACTGTAACAACCACTATAAGCTCCAAACGGCAATTTTTCCCCTCAATAAGCCACCGGATGCTGCTAGCTTTAGGTTTCGCCACGTATTCGATTGTTTCATTCACAATAACTTCTCCGGAATCATCATCTTGAAGGAAAGCTTTGATCATGAGGGTTTCATTGGCGGGTACCGCTAATGTGGATCTCTTCAATTTTAGATTGCCCTTCTCTAACTTGCACCGTTCACTGTGAAACATTACAGCCTCATATGACATGTTATTATCATCGCCATAATGCGCAACTATTTTTCCACGTAATTTTGGAACCCCAGTAGCTTGCTCAGGCTCATACCATAAACTCCAAGAGGTGTCTACAGCATCTTTTATGAGAATATAAGAGATGCTTACACACCCATTAATGCCTTCAGCATTGAAGGTATTTCGCTCTACGCTTTTTGTACCAAGCCAAAAATCTTCCAGCTCTATATTAGAATCGCAAGAGCAAAGTTCATAGCAGGCATCTTTCTTCTTTGTAGTGACATAGAGATGTACACCAATCTTGATAGAATCAGAAAACGCAACAGCATGTCGAGAACCCGGATTGCCAAACGAAAGAAAGCAAGTGTCACGGATTCCAACGGAATTATCAAAGTCATGGACAAAATGAGCGACATGGCCGCAACCGTTCTTATCCAGAAAGCACCATCCATCTGATAGTAATCCACACGTATCAGATACTGTGATGTACCCGAATAGTTCACCCGTCTCAAAACCCTTCCCAAAATCTGAAGGGGTGACTCCGATGAACATGGAAAAGAGCTCAAAACGAGAAGACGGGTTTGGCCTGATGAAAACCAAAACAACATCACAAATTAAAAATAAAATTTTACTTAAAGATAACAAAATGATGGATACAGAGTCGACAATAAGCATGAAAAACACTTGTTAATCAGATTATATTGCTGATTAAGGGAGTTAAAATGAATCTCCAAGGAGTACCTTTTCTAAGCATTATTGTGTAATTGATAGAATAAAGTGACAATCATATTATTGTGTCAATAATATTCGTCTAATGAAAATGCATTTGTTAATCTTACATTTACGGCTTTATAGCCAGTTTGCGTCATTTCCTAACAAAAAAGAGCCCATAAACTAATATTTTCAAACTGATTAAGCAAACTGATCATTTCACAAGATACAAAACCGGTGAAACAAGTCTTTTAAAACTTACTTAAACACTAACGAAATAGCTGCACTTTATATTTAAATTTTATTTATTTATATATATAAAATTATAATTACATAATACATAATGACAACCTTTAGAAAAAAATCAATATGCAAACAACCTAATATTTTACTTTAATTACATGTAATGAAGTTAGCATAGAAAATATCAATTATTTTTGATATCCAAACCGGTAGTTACCTAGAAACAGCATTGGAAATGTAATGATCCCGAATGGCCATAGCTTTACCAGTTTGCGGTCTCAAGTATGATGTCAAGCCTTTTGAGAATTTCTGTGGGAGAGCTGTATACGATACAAAAGTGGAACGGGCGGCTGAGATGAGTGCAGGCGTATAAAAGACGCAATTATCGCGCGCGATGATAGTCAGTAAAAGTGTGACAAACGAGAGATCCGTTAATGACATACTAGAGCTAGGATACTAGGTGAGAGCTTAATGCAGCCGAGAGCCTGACACATAGAATTGTTATATATGCAGGCCGCGCACGCGATCCGTATGTGCGCACGTGTTAAGGACGCTTAGTGGCGCTTATTAATCAGTCCATGTGAGACCCATAATGTCAATGAGCGCGGGGTGTAAGTTAGGTGGATGTTGACGATTATATTAGTGGGCAACCGGCAGGCCAATTTTAAGTTGATGAGAAATAATACCCATTAAATATACTATTGAAATACAGGTCCTTCCGACAAAACAATCGCGCCGCCGCCCGCGAGCTCGCGCACGAAAATCCAGCATAATAGGATTCCGAGGGGAAACTCCCGACCGGTGAGGAAGGGCGGCGCACAGCGCCGGCTCAGAGATCAGAGCGGGTAGCGTACAAGGTGTGAGACGCGGATGTCGCCGTGAGGGAGTTGAGACGCCCACAGCAGACACCGAATGCCGTTGTATAGACGCGCTCAGCCGACTGTCGCGGGCTTGCGCGTTATACGCACGCAGTGCCGATGCACACGGGGAGCTCAGCTTCGGCTGTAGCGCGCGAGAGCGAA
>BQNB010008904.1:77950-84526 GCA_026074375.1 Tanacetum coccineum
TCCAAACTCACGTTCCTTGCCGATTAACGCCTGTTGGGGCCAAAGAACAAGAAAGCAATAATAAAACTGGGACCGAGATGACAAAGTTGTAACAACATTGAAACAGAGAGAAAATCTTACCTTGTTTAACTTAAACAAGTCTATACTGCTAGAATTCTTCTCGATAACTGAACGGATTTTTTTTCGTGCATCTAGTAGATGCAGAAAGGTATTTCCCTATTCAAAGATTTCAAATTAATGAGAAATTCAATATGCAAAATAGCTCAACTCTAACTATTAAATGAATGAACATCATAAGAATACCTGGGTATAATCCATTTCTTCTTTAACATCAAATGCACACTCAGAATATATATGCGTTTTCAAGTAAGCATACCTGTTAAGAACACAAAGCATTAAATACTTTGAAAGTTCGGTGTCTTGTTTTATGAAACAAGGCTAGTGCTACATTGTTGAATTCAACATAAAAAAATTCTAAATAAAAATCTAGCGAGTTGATAGAAAAATAACATTTACCACATTGACAATTGATAAAGTACAATAAGGGTAAAAATTATGATAGAAGTATGAAAATCTTACTTGATAAGACATTCAAAAACTTCTTCAGGACTATACCCATAAGCCATCATGCCTGATAAGAAGAAAAATGTGAAAATCAGCTATTTTAACCAATCCTGTTTAAATAGAATTGAAGTTGCACATGCATTATCACTTATAGGTTAAGAAAAAGACACTGTATAACATTAAGTCATAACAAAACAGGTCAAATGGGTTGAAAGCTAGACTGCTTTATCAAAGGAAGTGGAATGATATTTGCAATAAAATAAATTTTGGTAATCACATCTTTTTAGCAAATAAAATACAGAATAAATGCACAATATATATACCTTCTCCCGCATACAAATCACACCTTCTTTTATATATTTGAAATACTCTCCACAATCTATACAGCTTTTCTTGTTCACCACCAGAGGTTTGATATCCAAGATAACTCATGGTAGGACGGTCCTCATTCTTAAAATCTCTATCAGCCGCAAAATCTTCAACTTCATAATAACCTTCAGCAGCCTGGAAAAGAATCAGTATTCAATTTCTCCGATATTGTTTTGAACATGTTATCAGTCATGCAGTGTAAAAGTTACTTACTGTGAAGCACTTTATAATGTAATCTCGCTGCCGTACCGGAGTCACATATACTATCCAGTCTGCTTTTTGCTCGTAAATTCCACACCTACATATATCATTAGTAAAATGTGTAACTGTTTACAAAGATCCATACATATGCAGAGCCATTAAATAATATATCGTGATAAAATAGTTGATAAAACAGCAAACACGTCATATATAGAAAAGTTTTACTAGAAAACTACACACTATTGATAAACTAAGCTAGTAAAGTACCACAAAGCTGCAAGATCTTCATGAACATTGTTAGAGTGTGCTTCAGGCGATGCTTTTTCCTTGATAACAAAAAGAGACTCTCCTTTTTTTCTAATGGTCCCTCGTTCTTCAGGAAAGTATTTTTTTACTTCAAGTAGAGACTGCAAAATTTGCATAAGTTAAATATAGGTAATTTCATACATACATATATACATAATATAAAACGATAAAATATAACAAACATTCAGACCTGATCATTACAAATTTTGCCGCTCACTTCCACTCCGGAATACTCGAGCAAACGAACTAATGTCTCTCTGATATAATAGGATCTAACACAATCCGCATGCTTTTCTGCGTCTATATCCTGCGCTGGTAAGTCAACTATTGCCCTTTTCATAGTTGCTATTGGTGCCCATGCGACTATTCCTTCTTTTAGATTCTTCTCGATCCTCTGCAGAGAAAAAGGTGTCGACAAGAAAAAGAATCTAGGTGAGAACTATAATATGTGTTTTAAAAAACCTTGGAAAAGAAAAGAAAAAAAAAAAAACCTGAACCATCCACTCCCCATTTATCTTGAATGTTAGAAAACCAATATCAACTAGCGTGAGTCCTTTTATCATATCTGAAGCTTCAAAATTTTTCATGATTTTCTACAATAATAATATATCAGACCTGAATATTAGATATATATATATAACATTAAAAAAATGACATGATGAATACTTTACCTTCGCAATAGCTTTTGGTGATGTATGCTTAAAAAGACTTGGATCTTCTAATCTTAATATCTCGCATATGCGCAAGATATTATAGCTGTAATAATTACCAAATGTCAAATCATTCTCAGGAGAAAAAACCCATAACAAAGAAAGTAAAAAAGATGCATACCACATATAGTCGCCGTACTTTTTGAGACGTGCTTCGTCGAGACGTTTATAGAGGCAAAATTCGTTCTCTAAGTAAGGAGGATAGCTCTTTTGCAGTGCTGCATTTAATTGACGCTTGATTTCTATAGTTATCATAGTTCTTCCAAGTTCCTTTATTAGTTTCTCAGTTGTTGTAGGCTCCTTAATTAGTTCGTCTGCTGTTCTAGGCTCCTTTATTACTTTGCTTGTTGTTCTAGGCTCCTTTATTACTTTGTGTGTTGTTGCAGGCTTTTTTGCCCTTGTTGTTGAACGAGAACGAGCCATGTTTTCAATAGCTAAAAAGGATAAAAATTAGCTGAATAGACAAAACCCATGAATCCCAATTCACTAAAGCAACAAACTTTACATTAAAATCATCAAACCCATAGCTTAAGATTTTGCAAAACCCTTTTGTCTAATTTAGCTTAAGAAACATAACACATCGATTGAAACTAATAAAGCAACTAATTAATCAAATCGAATATAGAATTTTCAATTTTTATCAAAATCAAATTGATTATTAAACAAAACGGGGGGTTTTATTATTATTCTACAAACATCTATTATAATTATAATATAATCAATCAAAGATAGTAAAAATTTTACCGGTTGTTAGTTTTCTTTTACGTGCCGCTTGAGAGATCGATTGAGAATCTGATGAGGTTAAAAAGTAAGGAGATACGTTTATGTTTATGTCAATGTATACAATCATCAACCGACTTAGGGGTTATTTTTTGTCCTTGTAGTTCCTTTTTGTACTTGTAAGTCCTTTCTTTTATCATCCGAGTTTTAAAGTGAAGTTGATGATGTGATTGTTTCTGAAACCGCCATCAAAAGTACCTACATGTGTTACACATGTCTTCTATTATCAGGAACTCGTACAAGTTTTACAGCGAAACCCCATTTAGTGGATTCCGTTATCCAAATACATAATGCTGCTCACAATAAAGGACTGATTTGGTGCAATAAGGCGACCGACATATTTTTCAGTTTTTTCAAAAAAAAATTTAACAATAAAATTAAAATTTATACATCTATACTATCTATAAGGGCAAATGACACAAAAAGGTATCAAACTTAAGGGTCATTTTCAATTAAGGTATCATTTTTTTTTTCTTTTTTTTGGTCAATTTAGGTATTTTCGTTAAACATTTCAAGTCCACCATCACTACCAAGTACCAACCCTACCACCACCGCCGTAAATCACCAACCCATCCACCACCGTACCCTTAACAGAATTAATAAGCATATTTGACAACATACGCCGTCGTCGTCGTGGCCGAAAACATCACAACGAAAGAGATTCCACAAGATGACTACAGGCTTCTTCATATAACCCACCGTTATGATGTCCACATATACTCGTTTTATGATTAACTTCTGTTAGTTTATGGATGATAAATTAATAGATGTGTGTTAGGATCGAACTCAAGATCACGGGATTGCACTCACTACGAGTGCCTTTTTATGCAAGAAAAAAAAGTGTGATACCATTGATTGAAAATGATCTGCTCTTGAAATTGGATACCTTTTGTCCCTTCCTGCCATTATTCCCCATCTATAAAGCATTTTTGGAGTACAAATCTTGAAAACTTAAAACTTAAAAAGTGAATCCTATATTTAGAAGGTTGGAAGGTAGGTATCTTTGCTCGTATATAAACCTCACACACACCGAACCATCACATATAAAAAAAACACACACATATCCTCTTATCTTTCTTTTATCACAATACCTCTCATCTTTATCTCTCTAGCCTATTAAACATACCCTAACCGCCACCACCACCCTTTGACTCGGTAAAACCGGAACTCTGCTCCACCATCGTCCCTGCTCGCCACCGCCGTCGTCACCAAACCGCCGGTCGTGACCCCACCATCATACCACGGAATTAATAAATTTTAATGTAATTTTTATCTTATTTTTATAGATATATGGTTTTAAATGTAGATCTAAGTTTTTACTATTTTTTTGTGTTTTTTTTGAGCAGCCGCATACTACGCTGAAAAAATCAAACTCGCCAGAAAAATCAGACTTGCAGGAAAAAGCAAACTCGCCGGAAAAATAAAACTTGCCGGAAAAAGAGAAGAACCATTGAAACCACCACTCCGCTGTGAGCCCAACCACCACAGAAAAGAGACCGGCAAAACTCACGGCCATCAAAAGAGGTTTTTAAAATATGGGGTATTTTTTGAGTTTTATAATATTTCTATGACTATTAAATTCATAACTTGCTACTTTGTTGTAGTCAATTGCTTATCGATTATTTAATTGCTTATATAGAGGAGAAACAAAAGAGCATGGATATTGAAAGCGTATGCGCTGCTGCTAGAATAGTCGTCGGAACCAACGTCACTACATGGTCACCGTTGCCGTAAATAAGAATGGTATATTCTTAAAGTTATAATATTGTATAAATGGTTATTTTGTAAATTTTGTTATAAAGTTTATCTTGTAGATTTCCGCTGCTGTCACCGCCGTCTCTATTGCCGGAATCTTTGCCGAAGTTGACAAGTGTAATTTGTTATAATTTTGAATTTGATCATTCTGATACTTTTAATTGTATGGCAATCATTGAATTTATTGACTAAATTAAATTGTATATTTAAATTATACGGGACATAAATGCCTAATTTATATATAAATAATGGCAATTATTGAATGTTATTGAAATATTTAACAAATTGTTGAAAACTGAAAATTCATTACAGAAAGTTTACTACAGTAATTGTATAAATGACAATCATAATCATTCCCGTATATTTCGAATGTCATTGAATGTGTTGAACTTATTTTAATTTTTTTATTTATTGAACTTGAATATAATAATAAAGCACATTGAATTAGTGGTTTTAATAATAAAGCACATTTTTTTATTTATTTTAATTTTAATATTTTTATTTATAGATATATGGTTTTAAATGTAGATCTAAGTTTTTACTATTTTTTTGTGTTTTTTTTGAGCAGCCGCATACTACGCTGGAAAAATCAAACTCGCCAGAAAAATCAAACTTGCAGGAAAAAGCAAACTCGCCAGAAAAATAAAACTTGCCGGAAAAAGAGAAGAACCATTGAAACCACCACTACGCTGTGAGCCCAACCACCATAGAAAAGAGACCGACAAAACTCACGGCCATCAAAAGAGGTTTTTAAAATATGGGGTATTTTTTGAGTTTTATAATATTTCTATGACTATTAAATTCATAACTTGTTACTTTGTTGTAGTCAATAGCTAAAACAATTTTTTTTATAGCTCAATAGACAAAACCCATGAATCCCAATTCACTAAAGCAACAAACTTTACATTAAAATCATCAAAACCATAGCTTAAGATTTTGCAAAACCCTTTGTCTAATTTAGCTTAAGAAGCATAACCCATCAATTAAAGCTAATAAAGCAACAAACTTTTCATAACATCAATTTTTTTTCTGCTTTTCACCCAATTTCAAACAAGCCCATAAAATAATCTAATCTAAACACCATTCTACGATTTCGAGCCTCTAAAACGCTTACTTCTCATGTCAAAACATCATGAAATTTTTCTAAATAATCGACAAATCACATTCGCATTTCACTAAGCTCATAAGCCATCAAATAAGCTAAAACAAACACCCCCGTTGGTGATGTTTGTCTTAGCTTATTGAACGTGGTTATTAAAATATCCATAAGATTATGATAATCAATTTTTTAACGGCTTATGAGTTTATCAACCAGAGCTAATAGCTTCATTTATGTTGATAAGCAATTGAAAGTCATGTTATCAGATTATATGTCATAAACCCTAAATCTATAAATTAAAGACATCGTAATGAAACCAATAACAGTTTCAATAAAATAATTATTGTAAAAAAGAAAGAAGCCCTAAAAATTGAAACTGAATAAAGATGAAAGAAGACAATAATAACCTGATTGATTGAAGATGATGACGTCAGTGAATGTGTAACAAATCGTCGGAGATGAATGAGGCTGTTTTTATTTGTACTTGCAAACCTGATTGATTGAAAATGGAGCATATTTACATATATAGGAGAAAACCAACCGACTTATGCATGGTTTTTCTTTTGTGCATGTAGGTTTAAAAATATATACCCTTGCTTGCTTTTATAACGAGATTGCTGAGTTTTTAAATCTACATGCACGTTCGTCGTCTAGACCCGCAAGAAAACCATTGTCTCCTTCACGTTTCTTGAGGTTAATTTCTGAGAATGCCCTCTAACCCAAAGGGTGCCTGGAAAAATACACTGGAAAAGCCCATTCCACCCTTCTTGATTTTTTCTTTCTCATTTTTTT